>MOOZ01000425.1:166114-177765 GCA_002930495.1 Cecropterus lyciades | reverse complement strand
CTACTAAGTTGGAATGCCTCGATAAGTATATCTCCCTTACCACACCCTTCAGACCAGAACACAGCAGCGCATAACGCTGCTGTTATTAGGCAGAAATAGGTGTGGCAGTGGTGCTTCCGGAGTCGAACCACAAAGAGTTCTACCACCTTCAAATTAAATTTATGGTCAATTCATATATGTTTATAATTTGGCGGTGTTTTTACAGTTATCTGCACTCTTATTACTTACTGGGGTAGTATAATATATAATAATAATAGGTGCTTTGCTAAACCACGGCTCAATCATTATATCAATCGTAGACTTTTATGGATATGAAAATAAATATTATTTCATTTGTTGCAGCCCCGTATTGATCCAATTCAGCTGCTAAACTGCCTCGGAGTGCTGTTGTCGCCCAGAGGAGGTGTTAAAAGCAGAGATGAAGTGGAAAGACTAGCTGGGTAACTATTACTTTAGCAATATTATTCTTTTCCTTTCTTGTAACATTTAATATTAGACAGGATAATAACTACGTTCTTTCATTCTTCTTAATACTCTTTCTTTAATTTTTTAATTTCTTTGTAAATTCGCAATGTATTATATGTTATTTATGATATGGTTATATATGAGAATAAACTCAGTGGTAAATATATTGCTAGGTGAATTATAAGCAATTTTATGAAAAACTATGTCAAAAGAATACCTAGAAAATTATATACATATATACACTGCCTAAAAATTGCAAACACGATTGACAGTAAAAATTCGTTTGTCATTCTGTATATAAACAAATAAACACCACCACACATTAATTTAGGAAATTTTGCAAGTATTCAACCAGCAAATATTTTTATTTACGATAGTCTACCTAGCAATTATAAAATTGTAAGCAAAATGAAGTAAAACACTACGCAAAAAACATTCAATTAAGGATACTTTTGTCTTGTTATTTCTATTAAACAGAATTTTAAAATAAATGAAAAAGATACGACCGAAGATAAAGTCAAATTAAATGTTTTTTCCCCATTGAAACTTTTAGATAATTATTTATGTCTCTTACAGTTTAATGACAAAGTTTTCTAAGAAGCTGGTTTCGAAATGTATATATATCCAAATCCTAAAATGTACCGAAACGGATCTACTAAGCCTGTTCATGGCATCTGGAGGATGGCGTTTGATGCATACCTGGCTCACGGAGGCAATCACTGCAAACAATTGGCCGTTGGTTCGAGAGCTACTCGAACTACTTTTACTATGCCCCGTGGGAATTGAGCGCCTCAAGACAAATAACTGTCCCAAACTAGTCAAGGAATTGTCGAAAGACGAAATTCATCTTGGTAAGAAATTGACTTAAATATAAAAACATTTCCAAATAACTCAAACATAATAAAATTGTACAGTCCGAATACTGAAGGCACATTTATAGATTAGGAATCGGTTATTTTTATTATTTGGACTTTATTTTAACAATCCCTTTCGTAATGTCCATTAGAAGGTTAAGGACACCAAATGATTAAAAACAATGTGGAAAATCCTAAAATACGCTCATTTTTCGTCAGTTTTCTGTACCGATGTAATAGGTAACCTATTGGAAAAAAATCATTAACACATTTAATTATATTATTTGTTTTAGAAATACGGGCATTGGCCTCGAAGCTAGTAGAGCAATGGCTGAAAACTGTAAAAGGAGAAGAAGTTTTTCCCATACAAGTAACCGATATCCAACAAATAATAACTGAAGCTGAGACAGAAGTACACACAGACAGTAATTTAAGTAATGGAGTACCGAATACTGACACTGTATGCGTTGATAACAATGTTGATCAAGTGGAAACAGATCATTTAGACACATCACCGAAATCCGACACTGATAATGTTGAAAATACGTCGGAAATTAATGATAAAGATGATGCTGATGCAGAAAAAGAGACATTGCCCGTATTGAAAATTACGTTAAAAAACGGTAAACAAATACTATCTCAAGTTGAGGATGAAGACAACAGATCGTCAGATGATTCGTCTGACAAAGAAAAAAGTAGAGAAAAACATAGGAGTAGAAGTAAAGATAAATCACGAGATAGGAGTGCTTCAAGATCGAGTTCTAAGCGTTCGGGCAAATCATCATCAAGCGATAAACACAAAAGTAGCCATAAAAGTAGTTCTAGTTCCAGTAAACACAGAAGTAAGGATAAGTCACGAGAAAAAGACAAACATTCATCGTCATCTCATAGCTCTAAATCAAGAGATAGCACGGGTAGCGATAAGAAGTCAAGTTCCAGTAGTAGTAGGTCAAAGGATCGTTACGATAGACAGGATAAAGAAAAGAGCAAAGAAAAGGATAAAGATAATAAAACCAAAGATGGCACCGAGAAGTCGTCAGAAAAACCGGATGAGAAATCACAATCTCCATCTATTCAAAAACTCGGTAAAATTCCAAAATTGAGCGACGTAAAGAGAGAAAAGCCATCAATATCGATTGAAATTAGAAAACCTGATGAACCTAAACCAAAAACAGTAAAAACCTTTAATTCTAAATTTAGGAAACATGGTTTGGAAGAAGAAGTGAAACCTCCGCCATCACGTGCTTCTCTATTAAATAAAAAGCCTCCTCCCGTTCTACCGCCTACAGTATCAATACCCAAAAGACCATCTCCTGTTCATAACGAAAGTCCTCCTGAAAAGAAACCAAAAACTTTAGACATCGATAAACCTGGCGCTATTAAACTAATTCCACCTAAACCCAAACGTAAGTATAAATTTGTATCTCAATTAATGAGCTTTTTAATGATTTTACATTTTTTTTCAGGAGCTGACGTACTTTTCGAACGGTTCTCAATATCGTTCAGAGGGTGCAATAAAATTAATTTTTGTTACATTATTGGTAAGTCTGAAATGTATAAATACGATGGTTCCATGATATTTGTTGTAAAGTATTTATATTTAATATTAATAAATTCTAACCTGAACAGATTGATGGTTTTCTGTAAAACCTTTAAATGTAAAACAGTGTCTGTAACAAGTGTGTTACAGTGCATACGGCTTGCCAGTTCATCGCATCGCAGTTGGTGCATCGGTGCTTCAGCCGCGAATCATCGCTTCGAGACCGATTAATCCAAAGTAAACACTCACATTTCTTGAAACATGTTAAAAGATTTTCAATAATAGGCGAGTGTTGCAAAATATTATTTGACCAACAAAATATACAAAGTTATATACTACGCTGATTTTAGTGCATTTCGTAGATTATGGGTCTATTATTTTTTTATTATTCAGTTGGTCACTACCTTCATTCTACCTTTGCCATGCGTTACATTTACCAATATCCCTAGATATTTAACAATATCTTCGCGCGACTAAAACATACAAATATTATATAAGGTATAACGCGCCTGTATGTCACAAATAAAAAAATCAAAACCTTATTCTGTACTATTTTAAAAGGTTAAGTATTTATTATAATAACGTTGCTAGTATCGGTAAATTCATTAATACTTTAGGATATGCGTTGTCGTAAAAAATGTATTAAGTTTTAACATATTTTCGTTTTGATTTATAGTAGCTAGTACATAAGTCTTCATCATTTCACCAAGCATAAATTTAGTACGTGCCGTACGTATTAATCCCATAATGATAATAATAAAAAATAATACTATCATACAAGCTCTCATCTGATAGTATTTTTATATTTTCGAATTATGATGCATATTTCGTACAAAAGGGTTATATTTTTAAATAAATATCAATGACTACAAACAATACTTATAAAAATTGTAATAACTACTCAAGTTATTACACACATTTGGTGGTTACTAAACACAACTATTAGCCAAATATAAGATAGTTGGCCCTGCTACAAACGTCTTTACCTAAGTATTATACATTAATTCAATAAAAGGAATTTACGCATTTGTTGTACTTTCACGTTTATATGTATGAACGAATAATATGTATGTTATGGGCTTAATTTACGCGTGACATAGAAAACCACGTCTTGTCATAGTACTCTCTAAAAACCAAATGTTATAAAAAATCCCATAATAAACAATCTGTTTTGTGAAGGTAAATACCACGTATTTGAGGATATTGTCTCAAGTTTCCTCATAAATGTATTTTTTGCACCAAAATAGTATTTTCGCTTCATTTGTAGCTAATTGAAGATCTAGGGAGACTTATAACCTAAATTCCTCTTGTGGTTTTAACTTAACCGGAATCTAGCGTCATTTATCTACAAGTATAATTAAAGTTTATTTAATTTAGAAGGTCGACTCGTGTCTATTGACAATCGCAAATGTGATAAATGACAATAGTCATCAGTATTTGTTCGGTACTAGATTAAAATATTGCAAAGCAAATTTGCTTATGGAACGTGGTGATTAAAATTATTACCTTATACAATGTTTGTCTACTTTCGCCTGTCCATGCTGTTAGAATTAAGTACATATACATTTTTTTATTAAGCTTGCAAAGGAACAAAAATAAACGAAACTTATGTTGAGTGGTTACAGTTCTATAGATATTACCAACATCAGAAGCGTATATTGCATTGCAGTCTGAAATTCAGTTTCAACAACTTTTTGATCGTAAATTGATACGAATACAATATCGATTTTTGAGAATTAATATTCTGAATTTAATAATGAAGTTAACTAACAGATACATCCTTGATCCAAATCATTAGTGAAATTAATTTGCTGAGCAGTCTTTTTTTTTTTTAATTATTTTTTTAGTATATGCTCGTAAGCGCGGCGAACAGTAGATCAAATAAGTGAGAAGGTATTGGTTTTTAAGCACCACATAGACTCTGTCACGAAAAACACTGCACAGACATCCCAGGAATACAAATTTTAAAATATAAAATTTCAATAGACCGGGAAATTTGAATGTTATTGAATTAGAATATCATGTAAGTACGTATCGAAAAGTTCATCTATAATTCATAATAAGCATTTTTTTCACAAACTTTATTCCCAATCCAATTCATAGTAAATTAAAGTAATATAAAGCGTAGGTCAACTTTTTAAGATCATATGATATAAGGATTCTAATAGCACATAATTATGTACCAGTTAAAATAACGTGTGCAACTTTCATATCAATAGGTAGCTGGTCTTTTGAATGAACCTGTCAAGGTAGAAAATTAAGAAATACCGATGATAATCAAATATACCAAGAATCTTGGTATGAGATAATTTAATTATAATTGTCATAATGATTTACCGTCTGCCTACGGAGACTTAGTACGTACTTGTAACAAAAGATACTCTTGTATGGGCAGGTCGGGGCTGTGGTCCAACTGCTCCGTCCAACTAGTTGGACCATGGACCATGTCTTTACTAGGGGCAGTTGTCCAACTTATAAAATAGTTTGATCACTATCTGGCATGAAATTTAAATGTAATCATAAATAAATAGGAATACGGTTAAATATTCATCGAAGAGTAATCACAAACTTCAAGCGTCTTTAATTCGAAAAAAAAAGGATACACCTAAGTAAATAGAGTTATTACATAAGTCAAAATATATTTAGTATAACAATATATTAAATCCATTCGTTAATTAATCTGCGAAGTCATTTCATTTTGGAAACTAATTACTTGAATCGTTATCTACAGTTACATAAATTTAAATGGGAATAGAAACAAAATGTATTGCTTGGTTTACGAATAATATATAAATATAAGCGTAATAATTTACGATTACGCTTATATAATTTACGTAATCTGGAAATTCTTGCAACGATTTCTTTAAAAAGAGTCCTCAACGGCTCTCCCTTCGTTAATTGTATAACAATGCACGATTCCATTTGTGATATTCATGTTACGAATATGAAATACCTATTCAGACCATGAGCTGAATATATATGTACGTACGTACATGTTTTGAATTTGAGAAAAACAAACATTTCCGTACACTGTTTAGCTACAATAATCTTTTAAAATAGAAATTGCCTAAGTAGCAATCTATATCTTTATTAAAAATTCTATTTCTATTCTGATAAAACAATCAATTTGGTTCGGACTCAATCTGAATCATATGAAAATGTTGATACATAGTCAGAATAAATGTGTTACATAATGAGTCATAAGTAAAAGGAACCATTATCTTGCGTAATACGCACTTCCAGTTTAGTTTTGGTTCAAATAATATTTCTACTGTATATTTTCAGTTAGTGATTACGACACGCATCAAACCTATTAGTATGGTGCTCATTCTAGTAAAAGTATGTCTTTTTTCCTCATTCAAATCTTATCATCGTGAATTGCAAAAGATTATATTTTTGAAAAAATATGGATGGTAACAGTTAATATTATTGAATTGGGTTGATCTACCAACAGCCAGCTTTGATCAGGGTAGACTGATTCTCTACGCCCTGTGGCCAACTCGCAAAGCTTTATATTATGTGACGTTTTTAAACTCTTATGTCGGTTCTAATTTAATCTAGGTATGCCCCGTGGTTTTATCCGCTATTATACAAATGTAAACAACTTTAAATGGTGATTACTTTTGATGTAGTAAATTGATTTTAATGAAATAAGACTAAAGTTACCTTTAGATATTAATCTCTGTGTGCCATTTTTTTCTTGCAAATATATGCGATGAACAGAAACGCGGATGTTTCATTTTTATTATATATAAAAATAAATTATTTAAAGACTTTTCAACGGGTCTTTTTTCACTGATCATGTGCCTCTGACGCTCCTTTGCCATCTGGCACCTAGAGCTACCGCTCTTCTGTCTTTCCTGCCAGGGCTCAACGTTGCCTACCAGACGAGGTCGTCACCTTGATCTGATTTTATTTGTGTCCTTAGTTTAACCGCTGTTGTTAACGTATCAGATGTCCGGCATAATCCTTGTTTGTAAGGATATTTCGAGCTACTTCGTCGGGTATTTATTAATAACTGCAAACATTTTAATCAATATCGTTTGATTACTTTGCAGTTCAAGTCTGCCACTGAAAAGAAGGTGTCGAACTTTGTCAAATACGATTAAAAATATAAACATTGTGTTCGTCAGCGCTATCGGTTGGTACATGAACAGTTGCTAACGGTTCCCTGGCTGAAACCGTAGTTACATATATGTATAAATATTGCTAGACGAATATAGCACTAACTTGATTTCAGGAAGACAAATCGAAGTTAAAAATAATCAATAAACCGCTTAAACGTATCATGTCAAAATATCCAATTTATAAAAAAAAGATTTTTACTTACATTTTATTCGTTTGCGATATTAATACTTATAAATGCTTTTGAGGTCTTTGAAATATTGAACATCAATAATAAACATGTAAACATACGAGAGTATAATATTATTCTAAAACCACAATCTTAATGATTTTATATTATGTAATAGAAATTCTCCATGTTCTATCAATTGATGTCTATCGCAAAGCGCTGCATTATCAAATGTAATAAAAGTAGTAGTGCCTCTGCAGTCAAACCTTGAAGAATTTCTTCTACTTCAAATTATTTATTAATTACGTGCAGTATAGTTTTTATCTTGCCCTTAAAAGCTAAAGATCAAATAATCAAATATATAACAAACAAAGGATTTTTTAAAAATAATATTGTAAAACTTTTCTGTACGTCTTGGCCCAAGTTACCTTCGAAACGTACTTGCACTTATTTTGACGACACTTGTGCAAAGATAGACTTAAAAAATAAAGGTCATTTATCTTGTTTTGGGGTCTAATTTTTCTTACAAGTATGAATATTATTTTTGAGGCTTCTTTAGTATTAACGTGAAATATTTATAGTTGTGTTAAGCCTATGTTATGTTCATTGGGTATTTCAAAATATAAAACAAAAACTTCTCTAATGAATAGATAAAATGCATTATCACAATCTACATTATGTGAACTATCCTGAAATATTTTATATGGGTGAATGCTTTTCAAATTAATTAATCTCATTTATGAGATCCTCTTTTTGAGCTAAAAGCGTCTGGTATAGGCATTTGCAAAATGCAAACTTTCACAAGCTGCGTATCAATGGGATTATGTAACACGGTCACATGTTAATGTTATTGTAATTTACATAAGAATTGTTTGAAAGCTGCAGTTTTCTTGTTGGATATGGGTTTTTATTTTAATCAAGGGTAGGTGTATTTATATTTGTCCTCTAAGAACCCCATATTTAATTTGTATAAAACTTTTGAATAATATATGGGTAAGCTATTCTCTGTTATCAAGTTAACATTTCCTGTTATTATCTTATACGCTAATATTATTTTACTAACTTCTGTTCTTTCCATGGTTAAGGATTATCTGTAATGGTTTTATAAATACTGGAATATGATTTAACTGAAATTCAGAAATAAATCATTTGTAGGTAGCTACCAATTTTTAGCTATGCTGGTTAAATTTCATTGTTTTAAAATTACTCACTTTTATATTTAACAGAGGTATTTTGGTATTTATCCGGTTAAAATGTTAAAAAACTTAATTTAAAGAAGATACTAGCTTATTACGATCTTGGTGAAGTACTCTTCACTTATACCTATTACCTAATCTTTATTGAATTAAGATATCTATGTGTGTTTGCAAATTATATATATATGTTTCAGTTAATATTACGTGAACTTCGTCAGTATTTTTGCAGAATACCAGGATAGCAGAATACCATGCTACACTTAATATTATTATTAACATTCTTAATCGTTTGAGATACAGACGGAACAAGGAACTGAGAGAGAGCTTCAACAAGTAAACCGTTTAAAACGAACATAATAAGGGATATTAGCATGTGCGATATAGGGCTGTCACTTTGCGCTGTTTTTTATAATAAATATGATATCAAAATTATTAAATGCTGCTAGAATTATGCAGAACGATCTTGGATTTATAAACGATAAAAATTATAATATATTACATTATCGTAGCTTCATTCGCAAAAAGCTCTTGTTTGCTTCTATAAGATACGGTACATCGAAATGCTAAGAAAACCAGAATCAGAGTTTATCGTACTTCAGGTTTACGATATAAAAATGATTGATTATAAATAAATATCTCATTAGCCACTGGCGGCATTGACCTCTGAGAAGATTCATGACCTGCCTCATCGTGATTGGACTGAGAACAGGTCTCGTGTTTTATTTTAACATTTCGTTACTCCGTTAGCTTTCTTATGTCTGCATATTTGAATTACCTACATAAACGTACATTTATTAAAAGTTTATATACATAATAGTCACATTTAACTAAGAAAATAGTTAGGGATATCAGAAGAAAGAACCATTTTGTGCTGTTATGATTATGTACTTTAAGCTGTTGATATGTTGTTGTTGTATTGATATCACTTCAACATTGTTTTGTTAATTATTTTGTACCTATGATTAAAGTTTTTGTTTTACATGTTGATCTTGATCATTTTTATTCCCCATTTTGTGTTGTAATTTTTATCTTATGGAACCTGATTTATACATTTTAGACTTCTATTATGTAATTTGATACTACAATAATTAGTTATGAATAGATAATAATTATATTACATATAAATTATCCCAATTTAATTAAATATTTCTTTTGTTATAGCTATGATGCTACAAGAAAGCGACATGTTCATGGATGCGCTTAATGCATCTGCAACAAATAAAAAGGAACCAAAAAAGCGCAAACGAAGAACTAGTGGATCTAAAGATGGAAATGCACCAAATGAGGGATCGCCACCACACACGCCGACTCCATCCAGTCCAAATAGTGATAATAAATCTGTACCGCCTAGATTCTACCAAGATACATTAGAAACCGAAGAAAAGGAAAAGGTTACTGAAAAGGGTTCTGAACCAATAGAGATTGCAATTAGGAGTGAAAGTGATACTAAATCACCTGATGAAAAAATGGATACGACAGAACCTCACGTGTTGACAGTGAATGGGCTTAAAGGAGTTTTATGTTACCACAAGCGAAAAGGGCCGAAAAAAAGTATCAAATGGAAACCAGATTCAGAATTGGAAGAAATTCAGTATTTCGAGCTAGATGAAACTGAACGTGTAAATGTGACTAAAACCTTTACAGACATGAAACATTTGGAAAGGATCCATGAACGAGAAGCTTTTCAAAAGGCTAGAAATCTTAGTACCGACGACGTTATGGAGGAAAAGACAAACTGGAGGCCGTTAATATTAATAGCTGCTGAGGGTCAAATTCAAGTGGAACATGGCAAAAATAGTAAAGAAAGAGATATACAAGCAGTTCGTCAAAAAGGTACATTACAACCGTTGTACTTTCATAAAGCAATGATACCTGACTCTCCATTTGAACCTGAACCCGAAACACATATTTATTCTGAACCATGTATAATACCACTAGATGATATCACTGGAAATCAGGATAATGTCAGCGACTTCCGAAATATGCCCTGGCCTGAACCAAAAGGTAACGTTCCTGCGGCATCTAATAATAATATGAATGTACCGCCTATATTTCCAAACACAAATATGGCACAATTTCCGAATAATTTTCCTGCTCCTCACTTAGGTGTTCCACCTGGCTTCCAAGGACCACCAATGGTATCAGGAGATTGGCCCAATGGTGTACCTCCGCACATGTTGCCTAATGGAATTCCTGCGCAAATGGGTACTACTAATATGCCGCCAGGAGCTATCCCACCTGGAGCTATGCCGCCAGGAGGTATGCCACCTGGAGCTTTGCCTCCAGGTGCCATGCCCCCAGGAATGATGGTGTCACCAGATAATATGATGATGGGTCCAGAAATGTTTGGAGCACCAAATCCTATGTTTCCTGTACCTCCAGAAGGTTTTAATATGCAGCAAAATATGTTTCCAATGGATTACAATATGCCGGGACACCATGGCCCACCAGGGCCAGACGGTTTTGTCGGTCCCGGAAGTTTTCGCGGAGCTATGCGAGGACGCGGTGTCGGTGGACATTGGCGAGGCAAAGCTACGGGCACTTGGGAAGGGCCTCAAAGAGGTAGAGGGGGGACTTTCCCTCGAGGTGGCCGAAAAGCTGTTTGTATATATTTTCAGAGGAAAGGCTCGTGTCGACAAGGAGACAACTGTTCATTTCTACATCCTGGTGTAAATTGTCCTTTTTAGTATAGTGTTTAAATGTAAAACTAAAAATATGTACATATTAGTTAAAAAGTAAGTAAGATGATAAATATAAACTTCCAAAAGACTGCTAGTAATATAAGTTTGTAAAAATGTAAATATTGTTATTATAAACGTATTCTAAGAAATTTATATAAAAGCATTGCAAATAAATTCATGCAAATTTATGAATTGTATTTTTTTCTTTATTATATTTTAATTAAGTACAGAGTTCACTTAAGGGGTTTAAAAGTAAAATTTCAAAATAATTGCTACTTTATTCCGGACTGCTGGTTATTATAATTTTTTTGATAAGTATACAACTACAAAAATAAAAAAGTAAATTCCTACAAAAATATTGGTAGGTACCAACCTACATATGATATTATAATTGTTTATATATTATAATTGTATTGTAACACTCAAGCCGTTTCCGTTACAAAGCAAGGGAGGCCTATTTTTTCCCTATATTTTTTAACTAAATTGTCGACCTAAAGCGATCCTTACTCAAAATCAATTATGATGTAAAAATGTCTTTATTTTGTACAGGCCTATGGAGGCACTTACAAGTTACTGTCAGCTACAATATTATCTTCATCTTTGCCTCCGCATCGGAACATG
>MOOZ01000425.1:105179-125168 GCA_002930495.1 Cecropterus lyciades | reverse complement strand
ACAGAAATGTGTCCCTGGCAAGGGTGGGCCTTTGTGATACTGGTGTTAGTATTCGTGAATCGATATCGGAAAGTAACAAATACAGATCACGCCGCTCACGTGTTTCACAGGGGTCACGCTCGGAAGATAACAAAGCTATGAACGAAACTGCAATGCTTGAGGAGATAGGTGATTTAACGAGACAAAATCAACTTCTGGAAGAAAACAAAAATGAATTAATTGCTAAACTAGACATTGCCATGAAACAAGTTAATGATGTAGTTTCCGAAAATGAAATCTTACAGGCGGCATTGGCATTTGAACGTTCTAATGCCGTAGAAAGCGTTAAAAATTTGGAAAGTATGAAGACAAATTTACAGTCTCTTGAGTCCAAACTAAAAGATAATGAGCAGCAAATTGCATACAGCACTCAGTTAATAGAGCGCTTACGTGCCGAGAAACAAGAAATGGAATCAACATTTTTAGAGAGTGAGCGTTCGTTAAGGCGAGCTGCTGATGAAGCCACTGTGCAAGCTTCTCAAGCAGCTCTGGAACGAGCACGAGCTCAGCATGACAGGTTACGCATTGAAAGAGAACTAGAAGATACTCGCGAAAAGTTAGCTACAGCATTGGAAGCCAATTCCCAATTAGAAATTGAAATAACACGCAAAATGGCGATTGATGTACACAATAAAATTGACGACATGCATGATGGTCTTCCATCGGAGGAAGATCGCCCAACATCCCCAGATCAAGGGATTGACAGTGATCGATTGTCGAGCCTCGAGCAAAACGATGCAATTACATTATCGCCACGTAAGTTATTAGCTTCATTTGACATTAGCTGATTAGCTGACATTTTAAAGTGTTTTTATAACACGCTTTTTCTGTATATTTACTTATTTAAACACGTTGTTTTCAGGTTCCTTATATGAGGAAAATGTTACGTTGAAGCAAAAACTTGCCAGAACTAAGGCAACACTTGCTGACACCCTAACTCAGCTAAATGCCGCAAATATGAGGAAGCGCAGCGTGCAGCGTGCTATTTGTCGAGAAATTCACAAAACACAGGGCGTTCTTCGAAAAGCTCGTGATCAATTGGAAAATCAACATTAAAAATAAAATTTTCATAATATATCATGTGCTATGGTAATATGTATGAGTTTATTAATTATAACTAGTATGTCAACCTGTTTTTTATATATTATGTTATTGGAATATCGAGACTAATAATAGTATTTTTAATTAGTACTTAAATCATTTAGACATAGTAAGTCTTTGTATTGAGTAAGTATTGTAATTATGAATAATTATTCGTCGACCAATTTATTAAATAATTTTGACACGCATGTGAAGGACATGTAAATAAATTGATTTTTAAATAAAACCGACAGTTATAAGAATGTTTCTATTACCCAAAAGTCCCCAATCAAAAACAAGGGCCTGTATCCTATTGGGCCTATTTACGAGCACACAAGGGTCATGAAGGTATTACAGCATTACTTGGAATTATAGCGAGTCATTCATTTATAAATAATTTACACTTACATGCGTGTAAGACTAGTCGAATTTGTGAGTGTTGACGTTTGGCTATCGTTTAGCTAAGATATCAGCTACAAACCCTAACATCAAAATGTAATTCTTTAAAATACAGTAATATGGCAACGACTTTGGTTAAGGCGCCATTTTTAACAATCTGTTCCATTCCAACTACCATGTCAATTCATCAATTTGTAGACATCTTTTTATACTACATTATGACAAAAACAAAAAACGATGGAAAAAGAAATTTTGAAAATAAAAACAATGTCATAATAAATCGATGTTTAATTATTATATTGTGCGAAAATTTACACTAACAATAATATTTTATGTCAATTACATGTTCTGCATATCCAGAACAAAGATACATTATTATTTCAAAATAAAATAGTAGTTATAATTTATTCCTTATTTAATAGTAAATGCGTAAACCATACACTTCTTTAAAATATGGAAGTTGTTAAACTCGCGCAGTTAGCCTAATTAAATGGTAAGTAGACACTGCTTCCTATGGACATCTCTAATCAACCTCAGATAAGATCACAATTTTACCTGAGGCTGGCCATTCACAATTCAAACCAAAACATCGCAGCGTTTAACACTCCTGATGAAGCAAAGTATATCCGATTTAGCGTCATGGATGCGAGCGTGTCGATTTAGTTATTTTCACACCACATAGTTTTCATTTTTTTTAGTTTATAGCGCGTAATCAGTGGCTTAGCGTGGGAGAGGGGGCGGCGCGCCCTAGGCGACACGTTTTGAGGGGCGGCAACATTTCCTTTTCATAATACATAACCGGTCTTTTTTCTAGAAATAAACCTCAAAAGCAAAAATTGCGTTCCGGGGCCGCAATTTTGAATTCTAAATGATTCGGTGGCGAGTTCAACTTCACCCCCGGGCGGTGTCAGCCCACGCTACGCCACTGCGCATAGGCATGTATCACTTGTCTGATCAGTTAAGCTGAAGTAGAGGTCTAATTTGTTACTAATTATTATATTAAATACAATCATAGCCATGTGCCGACAATTGATTTCATATATATTGATCTTAACTATCTTTACTCTATATCCATTACCCAACAAACAATGTTTTGTGATCATCCTTTGTACCTATACTACTTGGCTGTTTGAAAAAATTACGTTTACTTCGCATTTAATTTACGCAAATAAAGTATAATGATAATGTTCGCGCCATTTTTAGGTATTACTGCCTAAATATTTTCAGACTCAGATACCTAATAATAGACATTTGTGCCAATTTCATAATGCAGAATTACCTTGAATACAAAATATTAAATCCCAAATTCGATCATTTAGGGTATGTAATGGCAATGGCAAATTTAAAGGAAAAACACGACCGATCAGCACCTTCTAATTATCATTGGAAAATTTTAAAATGCAGGTACCTACATAATATTCGGTACATAGTATTTTATTTTGATACGTTCATTAAAAGCGACACATTTATTCATTATGATTAGGTATTAGGTACTATAGATTATGATATATCGCGTGCTTTCAGAATGTTAATATTTTCAAATTCCTCTATTATGGCCTGTCCTGATAAAAGTGATGAAAAAAGAGTCCACGTCATATTCAACAAAGTTGGGAATGATTACGATCAATTAAATTCCTTGTTTCTAAAATTTACACTAGTACAGGTGAGAATCATAAATACTTAAGACTTTTATTTAGAAATGTACTTCCTCATCGTCGTTAACTGTCCTACTATTTTGTGCGGGTTCCTTGAGAATAGGTATCGACCTACGTCATAGTCGACCACACTGGCCAAATACAGTTAGCAGATTTCGCACACCTTTTAGTACTTTTTAGATTGCTCAAGTACCTACGTATCTATGTGGTTTTATTCCATCACCGTTGCATTAAAAATACACAGTTATTACCTAAGTATTATTATTAATGTACTTATTATAATTGTAGTCTACAATTTTTCAGGATGGTGTCATCATGAATGTCCCCTTGGAAATGTACCAAATGTGTTTTCATTATACTTTGTCTGCAAGGATAGCGCCAATATGGAATACCTTAGGTCATAATTATTACATAAATAACAGAGATTTCCTCACCACCAAAGGTCCTCAAGAGGGTGTCAAGTATGAAATTATAGTAGATGGTATGTATGAATGAATAGGGCTATGATTGTGGAAGGATTTCCACAATTATAACACTACACTAGGATGCAACGGATATACATTATGGATATGAGGTTTCGGATCTGGGCAGGGATACGGATATAAGAATTATATTATACCGGTTTCGGATACAGTTACGGATGTGTAATTATTGCGGATTATCCGTTAGTTTCGGTTACGGATATTATATTTTTAACGAATTTTAAACTAAAATACAAATTGGTAATCATTTGGTTTTATTTCTATGTTAAAATTTGCTATTACAATCAGTCATATCAGTTAACATAGTCATGTCATAATAAACATGTCTCGAAACATATCCAAAATTATCCGAAACTTTTATATCAGACAGGTACGGTTACGGATATTTTTTTTATTTCGGATATCGGATACTTTCGGTTACGGTTCCGGAGCTCCATAACAATGATATACACAAAGAAAATAATAATAAATATATTGTAATTATTTGTCTGTATTAACACCCAGACCAGAAATATGCATAAATTAATTAGATATTTCTCCTCTAACCTCGAACCTGGAACCCGGACCGTCAGGCCGGTCTCGTGATTGTTCCGCGGGAATGTAGGTGCACAATATAGATAATAAACAGTAGTCCGACTCCATATAAATGGAGGAATCGGTGCACGCACACATGCAAATATCGTTTACACGGCCGCTCCGTATGCGTCGGAGTGCAAAGTAACGCAGTGTCTCGCCGTAATTTATAAGGTTTCATAACAGGTTTATCAAATGTATAATAATAAATATATAATCATTAAATTTACATATTTTTTTCTAAAGTAATATAGTCCTATACCTTAAATCTATATCTATACTAACATATAAAAATGAGATTGTGTGTGACTGTATGTTACCCAATCACGTAAGAACCACTGGTCCAATTTACATGAAATTTCGTATGAAAGTGGCTTATTTAACTGGTCAGTCTATAGGCTATTTTTGATTTCAATATATTTCGGTATTTAAAGATAGCGACTATTTTAGTGACGTCACCGCACGCTTGGGTTTCAGGCTAACACATCTCCGTTTTAAATAAGAAGGTAAAGTAACAGTTAGCGAGTAAAGCCCAAATCTTTTGTCACGTAGTGAAGCACGGGTACTTCAGCTAGAAAGTAATAATTCACTTTTGGTGGGTGCCAACCCTAGCACCCTGTTCAGCCGTAGGTATAAATTTCACAATACGCCTGAGTTTGTTGTCTATATTGTGGTAGGTGTAATGTTTGTTCAGCTTTTAAAAATCAAAGAAAATGATTGTAAAAATCCAAATTAAAAAACCAATCATTTGGTGTCAATTGTAATAAAAAAGTTCGTGGTTCAAATATTACAGATTACTCTACAATACTTCAAATAAAGCCAGTTAAGATTAATTTGATGCAGTCTGACGAAAAATACGGTTCTGGAGAGTATATAAGAGTTTTGCCGAGGTACTTACGTTACAACATGTTTTTATTTAATGTTGTTAAACCTAGTTTTTGCTGCAATACGTTGGTAATGTAACGAACCTCCACTAACCATTTATGTCGAATTCCTCCTAGTTTAAATAAAGCTGTCATAGAGGATTTTTATGAATCGCTACCTCAATCGGGAGACTTTAAATCTTATAAAGATTTACGACGTCATTGGAAGAACATAGTAAGTAAATAATCACCAAGAAAGTCAATTACATGCCCATTTGTTTACTTAACTCAGTGGCATAGCGCAGGGGGACAGAGAGGACCATGGCACCGGGTGGCATGTTTTGAGGCAAAATATTTAGATTTGACCAACTTCTTTTCTGTATACATCAAATTGCAAAGACACAGGTGTCACTATTTAGGTTTAGCAACCTGTTTTTTTGGTCGTCACTTTAGATATTTTTTTTTTCGCCGACTAAAATTCCTAAATGGGAGGGTGGCAAATTCAATTTTGGTCCTAAGCGGCACGAACCCCCGCTACGCCACTGACAGACACCACTAAAACGCATTATCATTAAAGATTACTTTAGTCGACTTGTCTCTAAAGAGTGTGAATCTTAAAATTATTAATAATTAATAACATCGAGATTTAATTTTTAGCATGGATATCGATTACCAGACACTGAATATCCATATTACACAGTTCGTTTCTGGCGCGGAGATCCCTTTACATATCCAAGTATTTGCCTCGTCAAAAATTTCCCGATCATCACAACGATGCCAAAAAATGCAGAAGTAATGTTTATTATATAATAGTGTATTATATTACCTTATGTGGGTTTAGTTAAAAGTTCCTTATTTGCGAGGAATGCGTTCGGTAAAAATAATTACTGAAACGGTAGATGTGGATTGGTTATTTACAAGGTATAGGTGACACTTATACCTCGAATAATATTTATAAATAATTATGAGTATCAGGATTAGGCATTGTTTTAAAAATACTACTTATTAGGTATCTTCTGCTTTTTTGCCACTTTTACAAGGTTTTAAATTGATATTCAATTATGTCATTGAAAATCTAATCAGTCAAATTCATTTATCATGGATGTCAACGGTCAACTAGCGGCCTAAATGCGAACTGCTAGTTGAATGGCGCCGTTCAGTAAAGGGGCTAGGCTACTGACACGATCATAAAATTGACTGCGACATCTGCAAGAACTTTGTCGTAATTTTTAACGACCCAATAGTGAAAATAGGAATAAAGAGCTTTCACGATAAATGATATTGATTCATTGTATTTGTTGATTACGGCCTTAAATGTGTATTTTTCTTTTTTAGAATGTAATAATAGCACGATTTATTAACTGCCTAAGATATAAAATGTCTCATTTTCTCGGAATACCATTAACTGTAGTACGAAGTGGAAGCCAAATTAACGTACGTATTAAATTTGCTAAAGATATCTTATTTAACAAACGTGAATTAAAATATGCGATTTTTTTTCAGCAGTCAATGGAGTTACATACACAATCTATAAGTCTTTGTACACCGACTCAAAAATAGTTTACATTGTTTATTGTTATATTTAATTTAATATTATGAAGTTGCTAATTTACGTACCTTTTGTTTCATTTTATTCATATTTCTACGAATTTAGTATGTAAGTAGGGCGCAAAAAAATAGAAGTTACACAGTGACTTGGAATAATTACTTAAATTTTTATTCATGTTTTAAAATGCGAGTCAATTATAATGATGTAGATAATTAGTATAAAATTAGTCATTACAAAGACGCCTAATAGTACTGACCGACTGAAAGTGATAAAAAATACTTATTATTTTTAGATGTTTACAGATTTATAGGAACATTCGAACTACTTATATCCATTCAATTGTTTTTGAATGCATGTGAAGTATATGCATATGAAGTAAATTAAATAGTTATTTTGTGTAATAAAAAAACAAAATCTAAGTTGTCTGACTGGGGAACAAGTGAGCACGTAACCCTTTGAGGCAAACGCTCGAGTATATCCGAACTCACAGAATTTTCACGAACGTGTTTCGGTTGCGTTAGACTATCCGTCGGAAAGGTTGGGCATGAAGTGCCGAAGACCCCTCGAGGTCCTAACATCCTTGCCCACCGCCTTTATGTCAACGTAACCGATGCATTCGAGAGACCCAGAGGGTAGGCGACCCTTTCAATCATTTAAAGGTTCGGCTGACTTTTGGACGAAACCGAAACAGAACCTTCGGTCGGTCACTACTTAATTGTATAACAGGTATGCTTGAATATTTATTCTAGTTACATAAAATAACACGTCTGTGATAAAATTTTGTACATTTAAGAAATAATTATTAAATAATCAATTGCATACAAAGTCATCATTCACGTGAAGGCGAGAGAGTAGTGATTATAGTTCTTCTAGACGGAGATAAAGCAGTCAAATTTGCAGTTTGATGAAAGAATCTTGCTACAGATGGAGATAGATTTCTGGGCGTTTGTTGCTGGTTTTGTACATGTCTTGACATCTGCGGTAAACAAAAAAATACATTTCTTAGCAGGTATTAAGCAAAATATTTTGCATTTACTGCACAGGTAACTATTACCACGCCCTAGTACTGTGTTTCCCATATGGTGAGTTAGGACCCGGTACCGGGCCACTAAAATTAATTACCGGGTCGCAACATTGTGTATTTATATATAATAAACCTTGTAAATAAACAAAAGTCTTTGCGTTATTGTATTATTTTTTTTACTATAAAACGGTTACGCTTTGTGGACATTAAAATGTGCTACAAACTATTTCGACCCATAAATATTTATGAAGGTCTGAACTAGTAAACAGAGCATAAGATTTACAACAAAAAGACTTAATGCAATTGAATTAATGCATAACATTGCATATTTTTCTTGCAAAAGCTTTAACCCTTTTAAAAAATCCTTGCAATATATTAATAAGTAGATATAACTATGTCCCAATATATTAGTAGGTAAACCATATGAGATTCGTAAAGTAGTCAATAGCGCAATCAGCTCTCCTTCAGATCCTAACTGGCGCCGAACATAAAGAAACTTCGCACTAATTATTCATTTCAATTGTAAAATAAAATCCACTAATGCTTAAAAACGAGCGTGCTGGCAGACGCACTAGTACTCCCTCATGGATGGGGAAAGGGCAGTACTCAATTTCGCACCGCATCCTACAATTATAACGCATTTTAAATAGTGAATAATATTTACTTGTCTATTCTGTCGTAAGCCCTGTGGTGAGGAATTCGGTGTAACTGACGTGACGAGCTGACGGTTGTTCTGAACTGGCGTATTTAATAAGTTATGTAATTTATAACCTTTAGCTAGTTCTTCAATTGTCTTTCCTAAAAATTTCAAACTTAGTAATTTAATATACACAAATACATGTTTTAATGTTTCATAAATAGGTAGGTAAATAAAAATAAGAGAACTATTATATTTTTACTGATATTGTCTTACTTTATATTATAACGTTTGTAAGGATGCAAAAAAAATTTCAAGCAAAAACGACAGGTGGAATTTCGCTGACATTTGGTATTCAGGTAGTTTATGACCTGGATTAACACATTGAATACTCATTACCGTGGTTGACGTGACCAAAGCCAGCGAAGCCGCGAGTATAAGCACGTAATAGATACCTGTTAAAGTTGTTGAAATGTTCGTGTTACATCGTCCAGTCTCAAGTATCTTTTTTAAAGCAGGTATAATGTAGAAAACTATAGCGACAGCAGCTCCGTCGGCTAATTGAGACGAATCATAGCACGATAACAAAAATGTCCATTTATCAGTTTCCCAATGTTTTCCTGAGAAAACTGCAAGTTGTAGAGTAGATGCACCTGTAACAATACAAATATATATAATGAATTCAAAAATCCTGTTTAAAGCGGAATATTTAATGAGATATTTAGACTTTGTTAAGATTTACGGGCGTTTGTTAAGATACTTAATGTTCTCGAAAAAAGGACATGTCTACAAACCATTTCGATACAATAGATAGGTCTTATTGCAATGAGATGAGATCTGTAGCTAACAATAAATTAGGATTCACATTTAGATTTCTTACATACTTTATTGTAATTAAATAGGAGTCTGATAAAGGCAATAAGGCGATGACACTACACAAGTATTATTTATTTAATAATGGGCTATTAACTCACCAGATTCACCCAGTAAATGTGGATTCGCTCCATATTGAATAAGAGTTTTAACGATACTGTATAATCCAAGTCGAGCCGCCAGTCTTACAGGCCAACCACCTTCATAGTTAGGATCTAGTCCACTATGTAATAATTCCATTATGGAAGCTTCATCATTACACAAAATGCTTTTCTTTAATTTCTCACCATACGTGTTCATCGTTAGATGATTATTAAAAATATATTAGTATGTAAAACTTAATCATATACATGAATGATGACATTCCACAACCCAACTTACGCCCATCAAACGTAAATAGGGTAGATGTAAAAAAGCACTCAACACTCGTCAACCTGAAGAGGCGTAGTATCATAGATTTAGGATTTGTTTTGATATTTATGGTTAGTGAAATAGCAATATTTTTTTTACAGCCATAAAATATTGACAAATAATGTTTGCCATTTTATATTGGGTCCAGGAATCTGCGCATGGTACCAAAAATTATTCCACCTTATTGTTCTAATGCGATCCTGTTTAAATTGTATAACATATGTAGTACATAAATAAGACAGCTAAAAGGAGGCAGGAATAATAAAAAACGTTAAATGTATGTAAGCATGAATGTTAAATCTATGCTTTTAATTTTATTATTGTATTAAGTTAAACTTATACACAAGCAGATTTTAATCAAGAGAATCGATCACCTTAGCCCATAGATGGTAATATACAACGCTGTAAAAAAGAAGTTTATTGAGAGTTCGTACAAAATGAAAAACTTTGTTCCGTAACAGTTAGGGGGAATTTATTTTTCTTTAGTTTGAAGTAAAAAAAATCAATCTCTGCTTCGAGATCGCCTTTTGTGACTGCGGCGGTAACTTTGCCTATCTCTGCTATTACGTCTGTTATCTGTAGTCGTGCGTTTTCTGTCTCTAGACTTGGATCTACTTTTCCTTACTGTGTCATGCTCCGGAGATTCCGACCACCTCCATGATCTTTGAGGGGTTTTCGACGATACCCTGAAAATATACATACATATAAACATATATCATTCAATCATTTAAGTTTTCAATCAGTTAAAATCTTTTGAACTTTTTAATACCTGTCAGAAAATCTTTCGTTAAATAAATTATTTGGATTTCGAAAGACATGCATAAAATTGCAAGCGCGTCCTCTTGGACATCGATTTCTTGACTGCAATCCTGAAAGTATTAAAATAATAAAATGAATTTATGAAATCCAGATAGAAATGTGGTACCATTGGCACCCCATTCTCAATGAAGGTGTGATTTAAGAGGTTTAACTGAAACATACTCCAGATGAATGATTTTTTTTTATTATATCTAATGTAGGTTAAGTTTATTAGTGGATATTGTTATAAATAGAGTGTGATAAGTATTCATTTTCGTGAGAGAAAAAGAAGATTTTCATACACGAGGAGCAGAATGTTATAAAAAAAAAGAACATACCACATATAGCATTCTTCCATGAATTTATTTGGCAAAATTGCAGCGATAATTGTTTACCTCCATACCACCTTGTATGTAAGGCTCGATATGCTGCAACCGAGTTTCTCAAATCGGCATATTCTATATATGTATTCCCTCGTAAATGTTTTTCGAAGTTATTGCAAACCTGTAATTTTGGTCTTAATAAGTACAAATGTTAACTGTTTTGTGTGTTATATAAATAGTCTGTGTTATTTATTGCCACAGACATATTAATATCTACAGGCAGGAAACAAAAATTACAGGAAATAATACTAACAAAACTAAGTAGTTTTATTGGTTGTTGTTACACACGGTAACAAGTATTGGTCACTGTGTGCACCTTACAATATTGAACCCATTATTGTCCCATTGCTGGATACAGGTCTTTTCACAGAATGAGAATTTTAGGCCAATTGCGAATCGGCTGACTTCGAAAAGCTTTTCTTTTAGATAATTCTAAGGAAACTCTCAAAACATTCGAAAAAACAACCTACACAAGGTTTCCTCACGATGTTTTCCTTCACCGAAAAACAGTGATAATTAATTTCTAATACGCAGATTTTATAAAAATCATTGTAAGCCTAGGATTCTAACCTCGGAAGCTCAATTTAGAGGCTAATCATTAGATTATCACTCCTCTCCTCAATATAAAATTTTCTATTTAAATATAATTTATTGTACTACGTTATTTTAGTATATTGAACCTGTTTTTTCTTTTCAGTCAATTGTTGGGTCTTTATTCTACCCACCCTCATGTTGATTTTATGAATAGAATAGATCGTAAGATGTACATTAATATTTTTAAGTCGAGAAAAAGACATACCAACATACAATTTAGACATTTTATATACTTAGACAAGAGTGCGTAGACAATAATGCCATTCTGCCTTCCTACAAATATTTTTAATAGAATAATGTATATAACATTATTCTATTAAAAAAATGTGCAAAGCCAGATTTACTGAAGAATGAGACACTATGTATAGTATCAAAACTGAGGCACAATTATTTAGAAGATTTGCAGAGCCACTGAAGTCCTAATTAACAACATAATTTAAATATACAAACCTTTTCCCATTCTGTAGATGACAGGGCAACATTTTGATTTTCTGTATGTTTTGAGTTAAATTTATCATAATGACAATTATACAGCTTTTTTTAATTAACTTTATATTATAACTTACTCTTTTAAAATAATAAAGAAATATTTAATAGTTTCCATAAAATAATATTTATGTAATACTATGTAGAAAACATACAGTAATTTTAAAATCTATAAAATATAGTTGTTCATACATACATATTTGTACATAATTGTTTAAAGGATACACATTCATTCACATGTATATGTCTTCATATTAATTCTTACCTTCAATTGGACTATTTTACCGAATTTTTCAAATTCTGGTAATATGTCATAGAAAAATGTCTTGAATTCTTTATATGTATCACTGTCTTCATACTCAAGCATTACATCTGTGTCATACTCATTGAAGTTGGCATTGTCTAATCCAAAATGAGCATAAAAATTTGAAGCTAGCAGCACCTGGAAAGATAAGCATGGACTTAGAGACAGTTTTTACATTAGAAAGTAAAAAAAAGACAAGGTCTAATTTTAGTGAAAAGACTAACTAATTTGAGCCATTAATTAGTCTTTTGATTTATTACCAGCTTTCCAAAGGAAAGTGATTTAGGAAATGGTTTTTTCATGTGATCACAGTTTCGCCATGTCCACAGTAAAAGCAACTAGATCTGAATTATATATGATACTAAAGAAACTAAAACCCTATCGCAATTAGCCATTGCATTTTAAAATAAAAATATAGTCTTACTTTACTTATACCAGGATATTGGTGATTTCTTGAACACTGATCACCAAAACGACAACAAGCTGTTTTAGAGAAAAATGGGCACAAATCAGCATTTGGTTTGGTTTCATGTGGTATCAATAATTCCGGAGGTGGCTCATCAGAATCTCCATTCAAAAATTGTTCTAGTTTATTCATGAATTGTTCTTGCTTCTTTTTGTTTGCTTCTTCTATTTCTTTCAGTCTTTGTGCTTCTTCCTCTTTTCGTTTTTTTTCTTGCTCCCACTCCTAAACAGAGCAATATATTAGCGAGCATTTAAATATGTATAAATAAAAGTAAGTACTACCATAAACACTATTATGCACACAATTCAGCACTTTAATGATATGTAAAATGGAAAATGTTTTTTAGGTAATTTAGATTAAGTTGTGCTCGATGTATTAATTGGCTTAATTAAATAAAATACGACACCAAAATTATGATTTTCTATAATATAAACTCTTAACTTTTGGGTATAAAAGTCTGACACATCATAGAGTCATTCCATTGTTAATATACAAAAATAATAATATTTTTAAATAATAGACCATCATAAGCAACTATTACTACTTACTAATTTCAATTTAGCTTGTTGTTCAAGTTGTTTCAGATGCATCAACTCCTTTTTCTCTTGCAGCAATTGCCATTGCTTCATGGCAATTTGTTCAGCTTTCATCCATTTGTCATTTTCTATTTTATTCTGCTTTTCAATTTCATCTATTTCATGGTTTTCATGTTCTGTTTGTATTTTGATTATTTCCTCCAAATCTAAATCATCTGAGGGTATAGGATCTGAAATTATAATGATGACAAAAGTTAACACACATACAAATATACTTCAGTTTTAGTAGCATATTTATATACCTTTTTCCCTAGCTTTTTTTGTTCGAATTCTTCGTCTTCTTTCTCTTTTTGCAATTTTTCTCCATTCTTTATGTCTGAGGATTTAAAAATGCAGTTTTATACACATTATATAATGACCAAATAAAAATCTACACTACTTCACACATATAATAAAATACAATGTTCTAAAATAAAAAATGTGCAACAAAATAATTATTTTATTTTATCTAATGAAGTCTGATTAGTGGATGGAACAAATTAAATCAATCAATTTTGAATTTATCAATTATTATGGTATAAGAATGAAGTATCAAACATGCAATCCACTGGGAAAGTGGTCACTGCACCCATGGGCATCTGTAACCAAATCCATGATGAACAGGGGTTCTAACTGAAACCCATTAAATAAACCCATGAAAATTGTTTGCCTAGTATATCTGTCCCCTTGATGGACACGCAGTGGTTCCCGGGTTCGATCCCCGGCCAGACAGAATATTGAATGATGAGTTTAGGTTTCTGTTCTGGGTCTGGGTGTTTGTGTATTCGTCTTTGTGTGTCCATGGCACCCACGACACAGGAGAAAATCCTACTGTGTGGCTATGAGTGTAGAAAGCGTGTTTTAAAAAAAAAATGGGTCACCGTCCATAATGTATTTGTATTAAAATTTTATATTCAAACCATAAAAATATGTTACCGTGCATTATCAATACAAAAATAAATTTTATCTTGCCTTCCCATTGTTGGACTAACTCTTTCATAAAATTTACAATGATAGTTAAATAAAATCATAAATACATCGAATGGTAGATCGTTTTAATTTAGATGTATCACTATTTTTTGGTGAAAAAAAAATATATTTTTTTAAACAAACAAACACTATCCACCGAGAGTTCTACGGCTCGGATGAGATACCACTATGTCAACGTCAAGTATCTGTCAACTGATAGCTGTCAAAATAATTCATTTATGGGTGTCCATATTTTCCGATTCACAATCGAATCGGCTGTTCATGGCCGAGTAGATTGACATTGAATTAAGCAAAAGCGCTTATGACACAGCTAGTGATTTTAATTACGAAGAATTAAGAATTATTAAATACACATAATGATATGAACCAAAAAGTAATGACGTCGGTTACAAATCAATGCGTGTTACGAATGGCTTCGAAAATTGAACTGAACTACATCTAACTTGTCCGGTTTAGTTAAGGTTCTGCGTTTCAAGCATAACCACCGAACCCTGATTTCTACTATTAAATCACTTTTAGTTCGAACTTCTAGATACGATTTAAATGACCAAAAGAAAATAATCTAGTCATAAAAAGAAGAAAAACAAAAATAGACATTGCTACTATTGACATTAGTGACAACTGTCAAGTACTACCTGTCAAGTATTACTGTACTATAGTGTTTACAATAAATTGTGTTGCTGATAAAGTTTTAAGTCTACAAATAATATAATATTTCATGATGTCTATTATATTACCTTCATACATAAATATAATATCGCGCTCTTTTATGCGTACCGCTCGTGTAAAGATTAAAACGCCACTGAAGTTATATATTAATACATATAACGTATCATTTTACAGTTTGATGCCTACTCAATGTAGTGTCCAACAAATTGCTTTGTACAAAAAAAATGTGAAAACAAACGAAAATGATCGTTAGTAATTCTGAATTATTATGACATCTAGTATTCACTAAAATATTTTTTCTCAGTTGCATCTTTCATTAGTTACATAAATATCTTAGACTTGTCCAACAGGTGTGATATAAATTATGTGATTTTTTTCAGATAACTATGCGGATTATGATAAATCGAAAGCAATAATAATAGCAAAATTACATTTTAAATGTGATGAAGATGCTACAGCTTTCTATAATTTGTCAATTAAATCATTACTTCAAATTTACAAAACTACCAAGAGAGATGTGGAAATGGGCAATTGTCAAAACAGGTTGTACTATCTTTCAGAAAGACTTAAGGTATTTTACCTTATTTACAAGTGCATAATATTTGGTATTTATCTTTCCCGGCGTCATCTCATGTGATGACCAGTTTATCAAGCATTTATTGTATATTTTTTATTGACTAACAAACTGAGTTTCTTATCATTATATATTAAAATTTTAAGATTATATAACATAATTAAATCAAAATCTACATTAGAACTACTTATTTCCTTCATAATTTTAATTGACTGGCTTATCTGAAAGAAAAATGAAAAACAGCATTTTAATCATGCCTAAATGCATGGAATGATCCAGAATCAGTTGAAAATAGTGAAAATAGCTTTTTTTGGCAGACTGCTGAAAAACAAATCATATTTCATTATGAAAGAATGGATATACAAAGAATTTGTAGACAATTTTAGGTCATTACGTGCGTTTACATGTCTAAGTCTGCCTTATAAATTTCAAGTGAATCAGTTTAATCATTTGTCAGTAACGATGGAGAAAAGTTTGAAATACAGTTTTGACAAAAACATTTAAAGTTTCAAGTAGTTAGAATCTCAACTTACCATCATCAATTTGCGATGCCTGGTCCATAGATCCATAAGCCCATACAAGTATAGTTAAAAATAAGAAATGGACCTACCGTTACTACTATGCTTGTATAAACTTGTCTGTACTTATAAAAGTGCATATTTGTTCAGGGTCTTAGATATCTCAGTGGACTGGTCACAGTAGGGCCAGACCTATTCAACTCAATACTTGCACCAGACACATGCATATTTCGACAGCTGTATCTTTATGATCACTTTAAATTTCAGAAAATCATTTTACTTACATACTCTATAAATGTTAAGGAATCAATTTATGCAAGAAAATGATTATTTTTTGAACTCATTACATGGGGCAACCCCCTTACTTCTGTGATATCTTATTTTGTTTTAGTGTTCACCATCACTCCTTTCTGTATCTGTTGCAAAGAGAACCTTTCTTTACAAGTTATCTTTTGACTGGCTAGAAAAGTCTTTGAACACATTACTAGGTAAGAGGTATGTCCTGTTCTTAATTATGTGAATTCGAAAAAAAACTAAGATTTTAGTGCCATGAAAGGATTTATTTTTACAGATATGGGTGTGTCCGAAGAACGTATTCTTAGAGATTTATGGGTGCTTAAATATCACAATAAAACAATTGAAGAGCGGCTTCTTCGAGTGAAGAATATGGGAGTGGACAATTTATATCCTTGGATGGTGAGATGTTCGGAGAGTATATTAAACAGGTAATAAATGTATTAATGTAGCAATGTGCACCAAGTTACATAGTTATATATGTACAATATCTTTATTGATTGGATTATTATTTATCCTAGGTCTATCAGTATTTCACAAGAAACAAAAACTATACTAGGTGAAATAAAATCAACAAAGAACTATATTGCCACACGCCTGAACACAACTCCTGAAGCTGTGGAGGAAATGTATTTTACTACACCTGCATTAAAGAGTATAAGAGCTTCAAAGGTGAGTAATAAAAAGTTACAATAGTATGTTACTTAGATGTGTATAAGACTAATTTAATTATTTATATTTTAGGCAAAGAAATTCCTGGATTTCCTAATAGAAGAAGGATTTGACATAACAGACATCGCTAAAAAACCTAGGGTCCTATGTGCTTCACAGAAAACTGTCATGATGAGATTAGAAAAATTACGCAAATTAGGTTTGAAAGAAATCAATTTAAATGTTCTCTGTAGAAGTCGAAAAGACTTTAAAAAATTCTGTGAATCAATTGAGACAGTTTCTAATATAAAAGAATAATAAGTTTAATAGTGTTTTATTTTCACAAATCTACATCAAGTACCTAATGAAACATTTTCATATTATTATGAGCTGATAGTGTCACAATGATCACAATAACGTACTTCCAAATCCTGTATAAATGAGAAGGAGAGTTATCAATGCATACCATTAACTAGAATCTGAAACTCAAAAACAATATTTTTAAGAAATTTAATAACTACTTTATTGGTTTACATAGTGTTGATTTTACTATTATGTATAAATATATGCTAAATAAAAAAAATGTTTAATGTTTACAAAAGCACATTGTATTAATTTACTGTTCCCCAAAACAATTATTTTACACATACTCATAATACCATAACCTAACATAACCTATGACCATTCTAGAATGTAGGAATTCTACACTGCCAATAAAATTAATGTAGCAATAACAAACATTCATCTTTACAATATAAAAATTTATCTGTTATAATGGAATGAATGTTACATGTAAAATTTGCTAATTCATGTTCTTTGTATATCATACAAAAAAGAAAACAAAAGTTCTTAGTTTCTCTTTTCACCTTAATGTGAAAAAATGTTGCTGTTTATTCCTGACCTTCAGATACATGGAAAATATTTGACAAACTGCACAGCCTATCAGAACCAAAGAATGGATTAAACACTATTGAAGTAAATTAATTAGACATTACAAGAAACTATATGGGTCTAGCTCTTAGAGAATGTGTTGATATTAGAATATTCATAATTATGATAAAATTAAATAATGTGAGGTCTGAGAAATCCATAAATTATTGCAATTGATCTATTGATGAGCACATTGTACTCCAGGGCCACTATGCATATGTTCTTCATCATCACTGGCATAGGCCTCTTCACGACCTCGGCCTCGTTCGCTCCCCGTGTACTCTACAAAGTTAACTTCTTCCACGTCATCTCCAGTTGGCATGACAAATGCAGGCCGTGGACCCAGTATGCTCTCAATTTGCTTCATTTGTTCTTCAGTAGCAAAGTTATTTTCAGGGAATGTTATATTAAATTTAACATAAAGATTTCCCTTTTCAAATGGATTTTTATACACAGGCATTCCTTCTCCTTGTATACCTTTAAGATCTCCAGGCTTGATCACCTCACCTGGACTGTGTCTGATTAACAAATCGCGTCCATCCAAATGCTTAACAACAAATTCGAAGCCACATAACGCTTCTGTCAGTGTGATCTCATGCTTCATCACAAGGTCATCACCGATTCTCTGAAACACCTCATGAGGTTTTTGCTGCAGCGAAATGATCACATCACCGGGTTGCTTATCAGGCATCTGATCACCTTCCTCCACAAAGTAAATCTTTTGATTGTCACGCATGCCTTTTTCGACATGAACCTCTAATATTTTAGTCTCATTCAAGACCTTCTTACCTTTGCACTTAGGACATTTATCCTTGTCACTGATAGTCTCCCCCTGACCTTGACAAGTGGGGCAACGGGTTTGAAATTGACGAGTCATGTTCTGAGCAAGCTGCTGATAAGACACTTTAATACCTTGTCCATGACAGTCCCTGCAAGGCACTACTGAACCAGGTTTACCACCAATCCCCTTACAGGGACCACAAATCACATTTTTGCTTAGCTGTAATTTGGAAGTTTTACCCATATACATGTCTTCTAAGGTCACTTTGAGCGGGTGTATGGTATCCTCCCCGCGCCCGCGCCCGCGGCCCCTACCACCTCCTCCCATACCGAAAATGCCTCCTATGAATTGACTTAACAAATCATCGGACGGGCCTCCGCCTTGGCCTCCCTCTTGTAAACCTTTTATACCAAATTTATCATATGTTTGTCTTTTTTTTGGATCTGATAATACTTCGTAGGCATAACTTATTTCCTTGAATCTATCACCTGCCGCGGGATTCTTATCTGGATGGAATTCTTTGGCTAGTTTGTGATAGCTCTGTAATGAATAAAATTAATTTATTTACCGATATACAAAGTACATAACTCACTTAAGTGCATAGATTAAAACTGAAACAACCACGCATGAAATCGAAACTAAAAGCTCATGCGTGCATGCTATAGGAAATATCATCAATAACGAAGTTAATAATTACCCTTTTGATTTCCGAATCACTAGCACTTCTGGAAACACCTAATATTTCGTATAATTTGTTATCGGCCATTTTACTGCAAGTTAAGTAAGGGAAAAGGGAGTAACTTTATTTGAGACGATAAAATATGAAAAGAAAGAAATGAGTTACGCCACAGACAGTAGACGACATAGACATGGACAGATAATCAAAGTGTATATAATTTTCTTAGATACTCTGTGGTAAACATGGGAATAATAACATAATGCACCAAAATAGTTGGTTGGTTGCTGGTAAACAAGATCGGGAACGACTTGTCTCCGGCGGCCGTCGTCGCAGCGATGGTGCGCTCCAGGGACGCGTGGGACGCGGTGACCTCCTTCTGCGACACTGTCATGTTCGCAAAGGAGGGCGCTGAAAGAGCGCGGGAGCGCGCAGATCCCACTCGGTGAAGGAGCCGCGCGGGGCAGACGTAAACAACGTCCCCTCCGGCGCTGTCCCCCTGTAGCCGGGGAGTAGAATACAGCTACGGTATAAAAGGGGCTCCTGGAGTCAAGGCGGCTAGAGTGGGAGCTCGAACCGCCCAGCCAGCAACCCTTAAAAAGACGGCGGCATCTGTGGCTGCATGTCATCGCAAACACCGGAAGGTGCAAGGGGACAGTTTCACGTCCCCCAAAAGAAGAGCCCGTGAGGGGCGCCGCGCTAGGGGGCACCGGTG
>MOOZ01000425.1:52297-65056 GCA_002930495.1 Cecropterus lyciades | reverse complement strand
CACGTTTGAATTTGGGATGGCTTGTTGAGGCTTAGCAAGCGTGCGGACGCGGCATAATAGTACAGTAACGAACTTAGTGTTTTTATAGAATGAATGGATTATTGAGTTCGCAAGTGCCGGCAGAGTTTATTTTATCCATTTATTAAAAAGGATAGCCTACAAAACAATACATTACACTTACAACTAAGAAGTAGATTATGCTTAAAATAAATCCTGTCTTAATTATAGGCCACAACGGCATGCATTGTGGTTGAGTTTATATATTTAAGATTATATTGTATAAGGTATAATCAAGTATAGTATAAAAATCTAGTATGTGTGTATATAAATTTAGTAAATATATTATATCATATATATGTTATATCATTATAAAAATATATATTAATTAATTGAATGCATTTAATCTTGTAATAAATATTTTATAGAATTCTTAACCAATCTTATTATTAAGTATATCTAACTTAGTTTCTTTTGATAGGGTTATATTGACGTTAAATTCTGTTCAATATGATACCCAGATTGCTCTTAGCGGGGCGTGTGAAAAAGGGCTGGTATTTGGATGTTCTGGGTCTTGGAATTCAGGGCAGTCAATATAAACGATTATTATTTTGAACAGAAAAACAAGGTCAAGTAGTTCCCTATGTTTCTTAAGGGTGATTAGTTTAAAATATTTTAGTCTGTGTTGATATGAAGGTAGACGTTTCCCTAGGTTATTCTGATAGCTTAAATGCCAAAGAAACCGTTTTTGAACATTTTCTATTCTTTTTTCGAAAAATTGAGAGTTCATCAATTTACATAAATAATTTTAAATTCGTATTTAATAATAAACCAAATAGCGAAAATATATATTTTTTTGTTTCAAAGCAAAAACAATAATGAAGAATCAAAATAAAAAAACATATACCAATATCATAACGTTGATGCTATTTCAGAACGTAACTTTCGAAAATTTATTGAAATAAATTGAAAAAGGAACAACAGCCAATTTTAATCCAACAATATTGAAAAAACGACGAGGAACAATTTAAATAGCAATTAATATATGTATAATGGATTCTCAACGCTTACTCAAAAAAAATTGTCAAGTAAGTCATACTGCCAAGCCTTATAAATACTTGGCAGTATGAGTTACGAATTTGATGCTTCTCAATGACTTCTTTTGATCATTTTCTAGCTCGTTCCTTATAAAGGTGGGTACAGACTGCTGTAACGTAACATGCAATCTAACACGCAGTAAAAGAATTTACCGTCCACATTGTCGCAATGTATTCTGCAATGTAACAGAATTCCCATAGCGTAGACGCCTTACATGCACGAACAGTGCACTGAACTGAGCATTTTAACTCGTGTACGCCACGATCCGCCATTTGTCGGTTTTTCGCCGAACACAAAGGGGCACGCATTGTGCGTGGAGCGCTGATATGGACGGGTCATTTGTATCTGTACTACGGGACGCGCGCGAACATTAGAGGAAGAAGACAACAACAGCTATGGCAGAGGCTACAATTGAATCATAGTGTGAGGAAGTTTTTTAACACATGATACACTATTAATAATGAGGCATCGACAATCATCGTCGCTAACTGGTCGTCATGATCCATTTATTTCGGTGTTCTCTACAGAATGAGCTATGTTCGCCGCGCGCATGTGGAAACAGATGCGAGTGAGTACGTGCTCATGTCGTGCGCGCACTGCGTCCACACTTATGAAATGCTCCTTTACAGCAGTCTGTACCCACCTTTACTCGTTAATGACAGATAGGTAATAACAAAAACAACAATCTATTATTGACAAGATTTTTTGCCGCGAGTTATGGCTGATTTTCGTAAACCTCATTAATTTGTTTCTAAAGGGTTTTGTTTAATAATGTTTGGTGCTAGAGCCTTTCTTGCTCTAAGGTTGCTTAAACTAGCTGAGGAAGAAGACCGAATTCGAGAGAAAGAACGACGATATTTGAAGAAACGACTGAAGACATCCCAAGTTAACCGCATCTCGGAAAAGACGTTTGTCGAGCAATACCGAATCTCAAAGAGGGCGTTCAGTTATTTATGCGAAGTGTTAAAAAAATATACTGACCTTAAAAAGTCACAAAGGGTGTCGTTGGAGACTAAGGTAAGATTTGATTTTCTGTATATTCCTAAGAGCTGTGGTAGAACTCTGAATGAAGAATGTGGTAGAACTCTTTGTGGTTCGACTGTGAAAGCACTACTGCCACACCTATGTCTGCCTAATAACAGTAGTGTTATGCGCTATTGTGTTCTGGTCTAAGAAATGTGATAAGTGAGACACACTTTTCCATGGCATTCCATCTTAGTCCTCAGGGGTAGCAAAGCCACTAACCCTAGTGTAGTCAGAGCACGAAGTTTTCAATTTAAAAAATATATAATGAGGATAAAATTGTACTTGAAATTGATGAATTTTTAATTATATTATATTTATATGCTCAATAGTAAATGTGAAATTTCTTCCTCTTCCAGATTCTCAGCGCTTTACTTTTTTATGCTAATGGTAACTACCAGCGTGATATTGGCGCAGTTCATGACCTTTCACAGGAGGCCATTAGCCGTTTTGTGCAAGAAGTGACAGAGGCATTAAACCACCCCAATATAACTAGTAAATTTATTAAATTTCCATGTTCACAGGAAGATAGAAAACATGTTAATCAAAGGTATTTTGGTATTTAATAATACTCATATTTATTATATCTATGTATTACTTTAAATGATATGTTTGTTACAGTTTCTACAACACGTATGGTTTTCCTGGTGTTGTAGGATGTATTGATGGCTCCCATTTTAGGATTATAAAGCCTAAAAAGGATGAGGAACAGCTATTTTTATGCAGAGAGCACTATCATTCACTAAATGTACAAGTAGTAAGTAAAGGTTGATTTATATAAAATGCATATACCACCTGATTGAATTGAAATCCTTACAAGTTATTAATTTGTCAGGTTTCAGATCACCAAGGCAAAATATTATATGTCAACCCCAAATTTGGTGGAGCCACCCATGATGCCTATGTTTTTGAGAATAGCTCTCTCGATACTTTGATGCAAAATTTACATGAGAACGGTGAAGCTGTTTGGCTTTTAGGTAAGTACATACACTATATCTCAAATGTCACAAATTTTATTTAATTTTTTTCTGCTATTATAATTTAATTTTTAACAGGTGACTCTGAATATCCCCAAAGACCGTGGCTTATGACACCGTACCTCAACCCAATACCTGGTTCTATACAAGATATTTATAACATAATACATAGTAAGGCAAGAGCTCCAATTGAAAACGCCCTTCGCTGTCTTAAAAATCGATGGAGATGTCTTAGCAAGAATAGAGTGTTACACTATAAACCTGAAAAATGTGCAAAGATTATAATTGCTTGTACAGTATTGCACAATATTGCATTAGAATTTAAAGTGTCACTCACTGAAGATCAAATGCCTGGTAATTAAACATTTTCATATATTTATTTATACAAAATTAAATTAACATATTATAACTTACCTGGTATACTTTTTTTAGAAAATGATGTGCCATCAATACCTCACCACTTGGAAGAAGATGAGGAAACCTCAATGTTGGACCTGGGTCGACAGATGCGTGATAAACTAGCTTCTAGACTACATGCAGCTACTGAATGATTTTTTTTGTACAAAGAATAATTTTTAGGTTTCTACATCATAAGTTATTTTTTTAATCTCTGGACTGTTTTCTTTAATTTAATTTTGTTAATGATACAAAAAAATGATTTGATGAATTTAAGAGAAAACATTTTTTCTAATTTCCGATTATTACATTAATCGCATAATAGTTTTTCTACACTCACTCTTCGGACGCCCAACGCCGGCCGGCACCTGCCTCGGGCATGAACCGCATGCTTCGGGTAGGCTGACTAAATAAATTGTTTGCTAATTTACAGTTTAGCCACAAAACTTCATCAACATAGTTGACAGATCTGCCGCGTGTGAAATCTCGTCGCCCGCAACCGCGCCAACCGCTGCACGTTTTGTTTTTCAAAACACTCGAAAGTGCAGCAAAATTTCTAGCATATAAACAGGAATATTAATAAAAGATGGTTCTTTTGTAACTTACAATATTATATTTTATATAGACATTGTAAAATATGTCAAATATTGAATGTCTCCTACATACTATAGCGGCTTTTTTTAAACCGGTGGGTATGGCAAGAGGATAGCGCGAGTTGCAATACCAGTTCATTCCCGGCATTCATATGATGTCGTGAGCTTATTGGTTAGTGACTTTGATGGCATGGTTTATCAACCAATCACCATGCAAACAACAAGTCTAGCGATTACCGGAGTTGAGATGATGTTACGCACACACCGCCGTTGTGTCACTGAGCACGGCATGTGCTACCGGCCTGATATTGCCGCTGGCATATCCTCGCGGCAAATGCTACTGGTATAGTGTGTAGGAGGTATAAAAATGTTCATAATAAAAAATACAATACAACATACAACTATGTATAAAAATGAAATATATCAAAATACTTTTTTCTCTTAGATACATAAAAACGTTAGAAGACATAAATTCTGCTTATTATTTTTATACAAAAATATTAAAATAAATAAACAATATGTAAATAATAGGGTTTATTCCTATAAATAACTTAAAATATGAGTTTCATTTAAAATTAATAGTAGTATTTCAGTCGAATCAAATTGAGTTTTTTAAACATAGACTTTTTTAAAGTTCATTGTTGTAACACAGTATTCAATTAATAAACAAGATTGAATTACTACACAATGTTGCAGTTATGGATGAACAAATTAAGTATTTTTAAATATAAGCCTTAAATATAAGCTATAAATAAATAAATTATTTGTTAACGTAACTATTAAATATATGCAAAAATTGTCCCATAAGATTTTGCCACTGGGCCATCTCGGCCGTCCTTTGACTCAGCTCAGCCTGTCGATGCGCATGCGCCGCTTGGAGCTCCGCCTGTCGATGTGCATGCTCCGCCTGTCGCAGCTCAAGCTCTGCTTGCCGCTGTTCAAGCTCCCTTGCTCGCAGCCCCATGTGCTCGGCGGCAATCTCTCGGGCTAAAAGACGCCAACGTTGATCCATGTATCGGAATAGCGATGAAGGATCTTCCGTCCGAGAAGATTGCCCACCACCGCGGCGTTGGCGTTGAGTGGTGTTGAGCCGTGCAGTTGGGCGCTGCTGTGACGAGAGGTTATGCCGCGAAACAGAACGACGTCGTCTTGTTTGGCGACATTCTGGAGACTCTCTTTTGACCTCGGGAGTTGACTGCCTTGAACTGGCAGAGGGAGAGACAGCTCTGGGATCCGTCCTATCTGGTGAGATCCGTTCCACTGAAAATAGGAATATAAGAAGTGGATTAACTAAAACCTCATAGTTGGATTTATTGAAAAATGAATTTTTCTATCCGGAAATAAAACGAGTTAAAAGAAAAAAAACATACTGTATTATTGCGCCCACTAGGTAGTAGTAGTAGGGAAGATAGGAAAATGTACCACTAGTACTTGTCAAGTTTCTCGTCGCCACCGCAGATTCGCCATGACCACGATCTATGCATCTATAGTGAGTACCCATTACATATCAAAATGTATCAATATTAAGTATATTCATGTACAATAGGCCGGCATGGTGGACTATAGTGTAAACCAGAATTTCCAAAATTTATACCCAAGGTATGAGATGTATGTTTTTATAGGTTGACTGCACTGTTGGTATGGTCAAGTGGATTAGTTGTTGCCATGCAAATGCCCACGGATCGAGTGTTGTGGGTCCAATCTCCACAAAGAACAATTCTTTGTGTGATTTACAAATAATTGTTCTTAGCCTGGGTGTAGTTTGTGTCCGTTACTTGTATATTTGTAAAATCCCCTGCAACTCAGGACTTGTATCTTAAAAAGCGGGTGTTGTCTTTAAAAAAAAAATAGGTAAAAAGCATATGCAATTGTAACTGTTTTTTTCTTTTGTTCTCGAGGGGGAAACCTTCAAAAGTAACCCGACGTCGCGGGAGCGGCGCCAGGTTATGTGGGATTTTTACCGCATTAAAACCCCCCGGTGGCCGTCTTCAACGCTTCAAAGAGGACTCCGAGATCTCCAAAGGAACGCAACCGGAGTCCTCTGAGCGCGTTGCCCCATCGGGCTCCACCCAGGTGAGCGGCTGAGCCCACTTCACCATCTGGTTTTTACGACAGTATGCGACCACACTGTCCTTCCCGGTGCCGCCTGGCTGGACGGGTCGAGCTCCCACTCTTGCCACCCGCCCCCTTTAGTCGTCTCTTACGACAGACATTGGATATTGTAGCCCTATTCTGATACCGTAACTACAGGGATGAACTGTTTTATACCTATGAAATGATTTTTTTACCAAATATAATAATAATAATACACTTTATTGTACCCAAAAAATACAACAATAGATAATACAATTTTAAAACAATACAAAAGGCAGTCTTATCGCTAATCAGCGATTTCTTCTAACAAGCTTCCGATGCAGAGTTGAAGTAGGAATGAAACAAATATAGGTAGGGCGCAAATAAAAGTTTATGATTAAATACATACATATGGAAATAAATTATAGACGTATTGTCTATAATTTATTTCCCAGCACATACCATAAAAGGAAAAGAAGACATGAAAAACTGTTTTAGAAGTGAGGAGAAATATTACTTTAAATGTTGTGATAAAAAATTACCTACAAATGTATACTTCTGTGGATTGTTGTGTTGTTGTTGCATTGATATTACATATTAGAATTCTTATATATTATGTGACTAGCAAATAATTTTACATAAATTTCTATGAAATGCATATGACTTACAAGTCTGCATGTGACTACTTCCATTGAAAGTATTGTGGGAGGTGGAAGCCATGGAGTAATTGTCAAGTGACTGAACTTGGAGTGGATCTTCAGTCACTGAAGTTGACATCTGCAAAAAAAAAAGTTAAAAAATATACAAATAAAATCACTTTACAAAAACTTAAACAAAAGGATTATCACTTAATATTTTGCTGTATTTATGAATAGGAATGAGTTGTCACTGGTGTAATAAATGCTTTCGCTTTATTCACTCATAGCCCCACACTAGGATTTTTTCCTGTGTTGTGGGTGCCACAAACACCTAAAGACTAATACGCAAACACCCCAGACCCAAAACAGAAATTTAAATTCATCATTTAGATTTCTATCTGGCTGGGGATGGAACCCAGGACCTACTGTGTGTCAGACCAGTATGGTGACTGCTCCGCCACACGGGTCGTTAAATAATACATATGATATGCCATAAAATAACATAACATCCATTCCAGTAGTATGTTAGTAAAATATTAGCAAACATACACAAACTAATACAAAAAAATGTGACCACAACCACCAAATCTAAATGCATATTTTACCATCTGCATTCCACAGTAGGTATAAATTTGTAAATAGTGTAAACTTTAGTATGTTAAATTCTGAATATTTCATCATAGGATTGTTTTAGTAATATTGTGTCTACCTTAATACCAACTTCTTTTATATTAATTAGACCTGTAGCCACCTGAGGTCCTATTACTAGCAAGACCCGCTGTTCCAGATCTGTAAGAGCCAGCTTGCATTCTGGTCCATCAGACCCTATCGCAGCTTGATGGATCTTGGCTGCCTTTCTTTTTATATTTGCTTTAAAATCACTCCATACCTGTACAAAAATAATGTAATTAATACAGAATAACTTCAGTGTGGAGTCAGCAAATCAGTCAGGATAGACAAATATTGCAGTTAACAATTGATGTCTTATATTATTAATTATCATTACTTTAAGTTAATATGATATTAAAGTCAATCAATCAAGGGGAATAAGGACCAGTGAAATTCCTTACTTTTTTCCACCTTTCCTTATCCTTAGTGTCACCAGTAACATCAAGGTTGAGGAGATTTGTTAATTCCTCCCAAAGTTGCATTGCCCGGAGCCTAGCCTCGGGCCCAGCACCTAGTTTATTTAGGTCACCATGCCTAAAGAATACGATTTATAACATTAAATTTTAAAAGATTATTAATAGGGCGTTTATATTAGGTCGGTTTGGCCGAATTCGATTGTAAACTACTTCATTTATCGACAAATAAAAACTCATTTGCGGTGACTGACCTAACGTATAACTTGTTTGGTTTTAATTGCTTACTATTCGGGAAACACCGAATGTGAGCGACGCATTCGGTGTTCGATCTAATGTAAACACGGCATAAAAGAGTCATAAGCTGCATATTTCTGTACAATTTAATCATATATCAGGTTGTACCCACCGTTCCATGTACTCCACCATTGCATAGAATTGAGAGGAGCTTGTTTTCATTTTGAATTTGTTACTGTTATGTACCCTTAGTATGAATTTACAAACAGTTTACGATACGTTTTTCTCGATGCGATAGTTTAGTATTGGTAGAATGAGTTTCAGTTGTCAAAATAGCACCATAGAACTGTCGCTTCGATCAAACGGATGCTCGTATCTGTTCGGTGACGATGAATTCTTTGTCTCCCTTACACGTTCTTCAGAAAAGAGAGACAAATATAATCCGCCATGTTTTCGAATTTGGCGTTTGATGTTGCGTTTACGTGTTATTTTTATCGCTCTAAATATTTTTATATTATAAAAATAAATAAATGGCACGAAAGACATATTTACTACTTTACATAAAATAAAAAAAACAGTAAATCACGTTTTGCTATTATGACAATATAAAACTATGAAGTGGATATATATCGAGTCGTAATCGCATTGCCTATTCGATGTAGCCTAGTACTCGTTTGAAAACTCGAACAAACTATTTTATTTACGCTGATATATTACACGATGTTAACATATAAAGGTGTACAAATTCACTATGTTTTTTATTTTTTTACCATTACTTGAGTTTATTTTTATGAAATTACCCAAGAATAATATACTATATAGAATGTATGTTATAAATATTTCAAGTAGCAATATTGACTTGATTTGATTTATATAAATCAATAAAATATCGATTATCGTATTGTATAATAAATATTTACTTGGATACCTGGCAATACCATTGATTTGTCAGTGTCAAACATTTAGCTCGGCTTCATTCCTTCTTTCTTTCAAGTAGACCGCGTTCGCACGAGCGCACTATTCTTCATCGTTAAATATTATTGTAATCTACAAACACAAATCGTTTTTAATAAGAGAGTCTTCACGGTTTTAGTTTTACCACTATGAGAGCTAAGGTATTTTGTGTTAATTCACTTAAATACTACGTATAATAATGGAAGGCCTGACTCTGTTCTGAATAGCACATTTACGAGTTATTTTATTTTGTTTCAGTGGCGTAAGAAGCGTATGCGAAGGCTAAAGCGGAAACGTAGGAAGATGCGTGCGAGGTCTAAATAATCGGTAAGTTATTAATTAGTAATTGCATTATTTTGCAGGTCGTATGGTTTTTATTTATTGGTAATAATGAGTACGGTGGTAATTGATCTCAGAAAAGTAATGTCATTTTAGTGTATAGAAATGTGTTTAGAAACAATATCTCAATACCTATGGATGGGTCCTATACGTGTTCTTTTTCGTGTGCTATTTTTGATTAAATTTATACGTATTGTCTTTGAACCTGCTACGTGCCTATCATACTCTAAATATTGTAATATTCGAGTTCCATTTAGAATGATAATTTAATCATAGAAAGGTAATAAATGTTGCTAGGGGATCATAATTTTCAGGGAAAATATTTGAATAAAAAATTTCTCTGATATACTCGGATGTCACATTAATCTCTTATATTTTCATAAAGTATATAAGATTAAAAATTACGAAGCTAATGTATATAAAAAAGTGTCATTTCAAGGTGTTCGCATTGTTCAGTCAATCATTTAACCTCATTGGAGACCGGTTTGAAAACATGCACCAAAACTAACCTAAAACCCGTTGACTGTTTAATATTATGTCAAAAGGAAGCTCCTCCCACTTTTGTAGGATCTGACCCCTGATCAAGCCGTGGGACTCTAAAGTCAATTTAATCGTAATAATCATGTTTATACAATTGTTTAAAAAACAGACTACCTAAACATAATGAACCGGAATTTAAGTGCTACAATAATGTAGCAATTATTTTTAAAAAGAAGTAAAATATTGTTAAGTGCTGCAGATAGTTTATTTTTTTACTAAATATTACTTATAATGTGTAAATTAAAAGAGGTCACCAAGTGCTCATATAAGCTAATAGATCTCTAAGGCAGGCAGTAAGAAGCAGCCAGTATCAGTTGCTTCAAATTGCACCTGCATATTGAACTTCGTACTTCTACATATGTGAACCGCTTGAGTTGCAACTGATTCGTGTCTCGCTCACTTATCATTCCATTAATTAAAATTAAAATTGCTAAGTGCTCCAGCAGTTATGGTAACTGCTCAAAGAGTTATCAATGGCAGCATCAAGCTGTTGACTCTGACTGCAAGAGAGTTCCATGTATGCTGATAACAGGTGTATGGTAGGCCTAAATTCCATTGTGTACTGTGCGTACAATTCATGTCTAATAATTTTTGGTTTTGACTGAAACTAGGACAGATACCAAAGGTTCAGTTTTTGCTAAAGTACCAGTTTTAGTTTGCCACTATTTTCCAGTTTCCTATGTAATTATCATTTGCTTCGTGCAACTACTAAAATTGATTTCGATTTTATTATGAATTTTTTAATGTGTATTGTTTGAGCTTTAGATTCAATATTTCTTTTAACATAAAGCAATGCATGTAAATGATGTTTATTTAAGATTATTCCATTTGTGTGTAGCAATATGAGCTGTCTGTCACTAGTAATATAGATACAATGTATTTACATATCTATACACGATGTATTTACATATCTACACAATCCCTCTTAGGCAGTCACTACCTCACCATGAGTATAGTGCAAAGAATTAGAGGGAATATTACTAGCTTTCTCCGCCCTTATGGTTTCATGACTATTAAGGACTTAATAAAGCTTACATTTTTGTTGTTAATATGCATATTGTCAATCCTTCTTCATAATATGCATATAATGAAGAAGGATTGATCTATGCTTGTATCATAATTAGATCCGCAACTGCAGACTCAACGTGTGATAGTTTGGTATGGGTTATAATCAAAATCAATAAGTATGCAAACATTAGCTAGCGACCCAATCCAACCTAACTAACCGCCGATGTTAAGTCTGTTGTTTGCGTATTAAATGCTAATGCCTTGAGAGAGGAGTGGGCAAAATCTTCATTATATAAACATTTATTAATACTATATGCTTGATTTTCAGGTACACATCGTAAGGGGTGAAGAAAAAAACTAACTTCTTGCTTTGAGTATCAAATAAAAAAAAATTAAAAATCCACCTAGATGTTTTATTTAAGCACTGTCATATAAGTTTAAAAATTTGAAGTACTAAATGTCAGATAACATTGTAGTGGGTTTGGGTCACATAAAGTCTGTAGTTTGACTGCATTTCATTGACCCGAGTGTGGTCTACGGGTAGTCCTCATGCATATTGTTATCTTATTGTAATAAGTTTATCTGTACCATTCATACATTTTTTAATTCTTAGCTGTTCCCAATTTAGCCCGAAGCTGTGGCAAAAATAAATATATTATTACCTGGAAAAAGTAGAATGGACTATATAATTAAATTAATTCATTAAAATGAATTCTATACACCATAAGATGTGGGCACATAGGAGTAAGATGTTTACCCCCAAACATCTTACTCCTCGAGAGTAGCAACGTATCTCTTATCTGCTTCATCAAAACTAGGTAGACTAAATTAGTGTCCGATCGATTTTAGGCCGAAACCGAAGCCGATTATTCAACTATCTTAACAACCTTCGTCCGAAACCAAGGTTCAAAAATTTTAACAAAAAATCGGCTCCAATATTAGAAAAAAAGTAAGCGCCAACTTCAGGAGTATGTATTGTTTATGTAGCCTATAGTATATATTGGCTGTATAATGTACCGATTGCCATAGATATAGATGAGAAGTAAGATTATGAAAAAAGCGCGGGAAACGTTGAAGTTGGCGGGAGTGTTTTTCCTTAGCTTGGATTAATTTTTTTCATTCATATACTTCTGGGGCTATCCTAATAGTATTAAACTTACATTATTTTTTTGCTTTTTTTCTAGCATTGAAGTCGGTTTTTTTGTTAAAAATTTTTTTCATGCATAATGGACACAAATGCACGTGAAAATATAACTGAATTATTAACCCTTTAAACTGCGTATGTCGCATTTATGTGACTAACATTTTCGGGCCCATTTCGCCTGAGTCATACATACGCGACCAAATACCACAAGTCGTTTTATTTGCTTTTTTGGTTTAAATACGCTGTATTATATTGAATAGATTTTTTAAATAGGTAATTACCTAATTAAGCAATCATAAACACTTTCAAATCCTAAAAATAATATCCAAAGTTACATGAATTACGAGCATAATTTTAAGAAAATTGTATTGATATGCAACGCCTATGTCGCCAAAACGCGACATGAGGGATGGGGCAGATACCAAGATTTATCAATACAATTACCAATATAAATCAAAGTAGAATTTTCTATTTCGACTTATTTTGAATTTACGTATTAACTTATTACTTTTGATTGAGTGAAATGAATGGCGAAGTTTATATTTAGATTAATTAAATTGTGCGCTAAGTAGTTGACAATAGCTGAAATACTAATTAATAAATTGTTCAAATCTTTAAAAACTTTTTATACTAGATTATCCGCCTTAATATCTCAGGAAC
>MOOZ01000425.1:11278-47684 GCA_002930495.1 Cecropterus lyciades | reverse complement strand
TGGTACATACATACTTTAGTTAAATGTAAATAAACTATATTAAAAAATATTTTGAATTTTCTTAAAAAATGCGAAGAAACTTTTTCCCCAACCTAATATGTCCCACTCATATCACTCTAGGTGCTACTTTCTTGCTGGGGTAACGCACTCTATGAATTTTAGTCACTAACAGTTTCACACGCCGCAAGACTTTCTAACCCAGATTTACAAAAAAATCTATTTGTACCTTCTCATTAGAAGATAAAACCGAACAAGGGTTAGGTATATATAGTAAAATAATTTTAGGGTCGATCCTGAACATAGCCCCGGTATTTACGGGGCAGAGATATTAGGGAATTAAAAGGTAGGATAAAAATAAAGTGTAAAATGCATCACGAAATTTCCTGATTTATTGTATTTGTAGCATTCATATTAATTAAAGTCATGCAATAACTATTATCTATGTGAAAGTAGAACAATAATATTATTATGTAATGTTAGAAGGGAAACAATCTAAGGCTCTCATTTTGATTGCACTAATAATGAAATATTTTTAGCTAATTTAGTTGATTACACTAAATATCTATATCATTAATTATAAAAATATGTATCGGTAGTTTTTAAAATTTTGAATTAAAATAATTTACTGTGTTGAAGCTCCCTTAAAATTCTCGGAAGATATTTGGGTCTCATACTACCATAAGTGCTATTTCATACTCCAGTTTACTAAATTAGTGAAATTTCATTAACAGTAAGCTGGTCAGAACTATTTCTGGACTAATCATATCCTTTAGTAGTGATTACCACTACAATGCAAAAATAAATATAATTGTTCAATGTTAACAGAGAAAAAAAGTTCAACAAGTTAAGAACATTTTTTCACCGCTGTTGCATTTTATTTCTATTAAAATATTAAGTCATGGCAAAAACGATTTGAATGGTAGACGTTATATCAATTAGATAAGAATTAGTTGACTATACAAGCCGAAACAACATGGCAGAAAAGGAAACTAATGTTTATTATTTTTGTAAGTCATAAAAAAACGAATATCTTATTTTATATACCCTACTTTATAAGCGTATTAAAAGGGTTTTAAAAATATTGGAAATTTAAATTTTAAGTCCCTCATGAAGGTTATTGAGAGAATTGTGGTATGTTCCAACGCAACCTACTGTTTCTATAGTTTCAATAGTTTAATCAACCAGAGTATTAGTGCAACGTACCAGTACTGGTCCATTATTTTGTAATCATCATATTTTAAGGTTTATATTATACAGGTACTTTACTGATTCAATTTGGTAAATCACAATACTCAGTTCTTAAAATAAAAGAAAAATCACTTAATCAAATCAGTCAATTTCTGAAATAGGCAAAGACACCCCAGCAATAATATCAATTCACTTTGTCAATGACTGATTATTATTTATAATTCAGCTATTTTAATTAACAATGGAGAACAAAATCAAAAACTTATTATTTTATTACAAAAGGTATGCATTATTATTTGTAACTATATATTTTTGGTTATTTGGCATTTTTCTATTTTATGTTTATGAAAAGATAGCGAACAATTTCAACTGGGTTTCTAATTATACTAGCAAGATTAATCTGCCCAATATGGAATGAAATATATTCAGACATTTTACAGTTTTTTGAATTTATAATGTCCACTAAATTTATATGAGCATATTCATAAATTTATCCAAATTGAAAACTAAAAGCGGATCCAGGGAAACCACCGCCACTGTGGAAATCAAAGTGTTGTCCTCCTCCACGATTGAAGAAAGTCTGGAATACGACATTTGGGTCTATATCTGAAAAGATAAAAAAAAAACTTAAATATTATTACTGTAAAACTTAAGTATGATCACCATTGTACAAATGTCGCCATTGTAATTGTTTCGTAAAGGTCCAAGTATCGTTCAGATTGCTACACCGTAACATTACTATATATTATTACCCAATGGCCACCAGAAGAACTGCACGCTCGTTTACTATATCAATGTGCAATGCTTGCTTTAAATGGTCTATAAATAATTGATATATTTACGGACGGCCCACGAATATGGATCGCTACGCAGTGCCCCAATATCTTGTATGTGGCGGTATGCCGGCCTTAATATTTGAAGCCATTTTTTTTTCCAAATTGCAAAATTAACGGTCGCAACGCCCCTATGAAGTTTCCGACTCGCGGCGGATGCGACGCACCTACAGATACTTTTGAAAACATCAAAATAGCCACTGCCGTCCATAGATATCTGTAAGTAACATCATATAGAACAGGGTTAAATATGAAGTCATTCATAGATGTGTTGTTTCTCCCGAGGACTAAGATCGCCTAATATGAAAGAGTGCCGGCACCACACCCTTCCACCGAAAGGCGAGGAATAGTTCACGCTAGAAATAGGCGGTGGTACCTTCCTAGTCGAATGATATTCATTCTATCGTAGTGCGCACGTATCTTGGGGTTCAGCCCTAATATCACTGTCTGTCTGAGACATATATAATAACGCTGCGACTAACCAGCCATGCCGGAGCCATCATCGTCCAGATCCTGCCCGTGGTCGTAGCGCGCCCGTTTCTTGGGGTCGCTGAGCACGCCGTACGCCTCGCCGACCTCCTTGAAGCGGCGCTCCTGCTCTCGCCGCTCGTTGTCCGGCGCGCCCGCGTGCCTGTCGGGGTGGTGTACGAGAGCTCGCTTTCTGTAATGTATATCAATGACGGAATGAGTGATTTACTGTATACTATGAAGTTTGTACTGTATACTATTTAATTCGCTTGCTGCTTTCTATATACACAAAATATAGCAGTTAAAAAGGTATTAAAATTTTCAAACATTCTATGCAATATTTTAAATATTGTAGGTAAAATACATGATAATATAACTTTCGTGCTGTCAATACGAACATTAACTGCATGGTGTTAGGTTAAATCACCTACATGATAACTATTAACACAAACTTATTAGCGTTATACGACCCCTTTAATTTTTATTGCTATAGGTACCTATTACTGAACCAACCTGTAAGCCTTCTTAATGTCTTCTTCAGATGCTGATTTGTCAACTCCAAGAATTTTGTAATAATCCTTGCGTTTGAATTTCTTAAGAGCTATTTTAGCCTCATGGAGTAACTGTTTGTTTTCTTTGCTTTTGTCAATTTTGTACAATCTTTCATAATCTTTCACTGCTTCCTCATATTCCCCAAGTTCAGTGTAACACTTGGCACGGCGTAGTAGTGCTTTGACATAATTCTCGTCTAACGCAAGGGCAGCAGTACAGGCATCTACTGCATCCTTAGTTTGATTCAGTTTGGAACACACAGTGGCTTTGTTGAAATATAGTTTGGCATTTACTGTTTTATTATTCTTGTCAATAGTCAAGGCTTCGTTGTACAGAGTCAAAGCTTGTTGCCATCTACCCATTTTGAATGCTTCATTACCTTAAAAAAATAAGAAAAACTTGGTAAATAATAACGAATAATTTGAATGCCTTAATGATAAAGTAAATCAAATTTCATAGCTGCTGACAAGAATAAATTAGAGATTGAAGTAATAGCAAAATTACCTTCTTCCTTCTTCTGTTTGAGTAATTTCGCTTTTTTATATACATCCATTGCTCTTTTGTGATCGGGCGCTAATCTCAAAACTTGTTGGAAATGTTTGAAAGCATGTTCATCTTTATCCTGGAAATTAAGAATCGATTATGAATATTAACACCTATAATATGTCATTATATTTATTCCTAAATTTGGTTCTTAAAAACCAATAGACATAAGGTCCGACATGCATTTTTTTCGCCGTAAGCTCTCTCCGTAACCTTTATTTGCGATAAGGAACTTCGACCCAAAATCGTGCTAAAGACGAAACTAAAGTTTTGTCAATAGATGCTAATTTCTGGGTTGAGGCAAGCGGTACTGCCGATTTTAGCGGTGTAGCACCGCTACGTGTTTACGTGTGTCAGTACTTAAGTTGGTACTTAATTATATAAATTTACGAAACTATCTAAAAATAGCTTCTTAATTAGGTAAAATTTGCTATTACTGGTTTTTATTAAATGGAGAAAAAATACAATGAAAATTATAATAATATGTTACTGATACTGAAGTAAATGATTGACAATTATATCATTACGATCAAGCAACTATGGTCTCATTTCTAGACTCAGCCTTTTTTTTCCGTGACTGCATCAGAAGGAAGGTAGTGTGTTTGAGCGTATGTTTGTATATATGTCCATTTTTTTTGCACGCGCTACAGCCCAAACGACTTGACGGATTGTGACGTATGACATATCATTTGAATCATCTCAGTTTGGAAAGTGACATAGGCTATATAATTTTTAAAAGTGTAAGAAGGGAGGAGGTGGTACGACTTTTTACTATTACGAAAATATGGGTATCATATGAAAGCAAGTGAGCAATCTAAAATTATATATAATAATATATAATATTATATATATATATATTTATATAATTATGAACAAAAATTTCATTTTAAGCAGTCGGGATTTTTGTTTTAATGTTTTTAACTATGTAACTAGTTTTAAATACTGAAGTATCAAATGAGCATGCAGTCCACCAGATTGTAACTGGTCAGTGCCGCTCATGGACATCTGTAATCAACCCCAGATAAGATCAGTCTTACCTGAGGTTGGCCATAGATGAATTGCTAGTCCTGAGGACCAAGTTAGAAGGCCTAAGATATGTATGACTCCTTTACAACATCTTTCAGACCACACACGCTTAACACTGCAGTTATTAGATAGAAGAAGGTATGGCGGTGGTGCCTCTGGAGTTAACCTCTGAGAGTTCTACCACCTTTAAAGTGCCTAGTGCAATATTTATTACATAGTTCCAATCTATACTAATATTATAAAGCAGAAGAGTTTGTTTGGTTGAACTTGATCTCAGGAACTACTGGTTCGAATAGAAAAATATTTGTGAGTTGAATAGTTATATATTTATTGAGGAAAGCTATAGGCTGATATTATAACATCACTCTATATATATATATATTTTTTTATGTAGTATCAGGTGAAACCGCGAGGCATAGCTAGTCATATATACATACATGGCTATTGTCATCTTTTAATTTAAAATGAGTTCTTAATTTGTGACAAGGGTTTTTTCTTGTAAGTTTGTAACAATACGACTTAATTATGAAATAATTTGAAATTGAATTTTCACAATACTAACGCATGAACCAAAGAGGTAAATGGGAAATACACACCTCGAAATAAAGGCACAATCCTCTCACATATATGGCTTCAGTGTCAAAGTCATCAAATCTCAAACAATCATTTGCAATTTCCTGAGCTTCCTGACATCGTCCAAGCATTGCTAAACATTCTGCTTTAGTCAATTTTGCTCTGAAACAAGAGAGAATCATTAAATAAATTAAAAATAAACATATATTGCATATACATTTTAATATAGTTTATTTAACACATTTTGTTATGATCCCATACATTAAACAAACAATTTTGTAATAAATAAGTATGTATATAGACTCAAATAGCCTGCATGAAAAAGTCAGAAAGTTCATACATGTTTTTTATCAATCTCATTGTGTCATGTGTATTTTTAACTAATTGCATGATTCTCTTTTTCCTTGTAGATATTGTAAGAGGACAAAAGAATTATACATAGAGGAAATAGGTGGCAACAATTCCAAGTTTATTATCTAAACATAAATATACCAAACACAATGACTATAAAACTGTCCTGTTTAGGAGTGCCTAAGGACAGCAGTGAAGGGCTAAATCAATATGATGGATGAACTACACACTACTAAAATCCAATTAGTTATTGGATACTAAATTATGCCCACAACTCTGCCCTGTCGGTCACATTTACCACAGTAATGAGTTTACCACATTTATAGTATTAGTAAGATATTATTGTACTCACTTGGAACTTGAAGGGCTGTAGTCCAGGCAACGATCCATGCAGAAAACAACTCTGCGGTAATCCCCACTATCCATGGCTTTTTGAGCATCTTCATGAAGTCTCCTTAAAGATTCAAGCGCACGACGTTCACTTGTGGCACAATCGGCACCACCAAGCTCACTGGCACGACGCACTGCTTGTTCTCCTCCGGATATGTCACCTGTAATGTTTTTATAAAGGAATGAGTTAGGAATTATTCTATGTGACATAAATATTATATGTTACTGTACACACTTAGGACTGCTCAGTACAAACCACAATAAATTGATGTGTTATCTATTGCTACCCAAGTGTTTATTGAAATGCCTAATTTATGTATTTTCACATTATAAAACTTATCATAAGGCAATACAGATACATAGTAATATTAATAATAATAACATTGGATTGTATCTAATAGAAAGAGTCTAATAGAAACTGTCTTTCACTGATATGTACTTAGATTTTCCCCACAGTGTATGTAATGTTGTCTAATACTTGATGCACTCATGTTAATGAACCAAACATACTTACCTAACTAATGACACTGTCTGTGTCTAGATGTAAATAAATTATGTAATCCAAATATCTTGCCTTTAAGTTAAATTGATATCTGAACAATGTGTCACCTTGATACTTCAAGGTAATGTATGGATCATTAATAATTCATTCGCCTATAAACGTGTGAACAGTTTGGTTAAAGTGATTTGTTGCAGAACAGCTCAACAATGCTAATATCATACCTAGTGCTATACAACATTTTGCCATTCTGATGTATCCCTTTGTGAATGTTGAATCAAGAGCAACAGATTTTTGAGCATCTTCCAGAGCCTTTTTATACATGCCCAGCATCATGTAACAGGCGGACCTGTTTCCGTAATAAGCTGCATTTTCTGGACACAATTTTATGGCTTCATCGTACATAGCAAGGGCACCCTTGTAATTTTTAAATTTATACAAATGGTTTCCACTTTCTTTCTTTTCTTCAGCCAGCCTTAAAATTAAAGTAATTATTAATAATTTTAAGTTTTACAATAACATCGCATTGCATGTATGTTATGTAATGAGAAACCAAATATGGTTTTAAAAAATAAAAGGTGAATATGATAAATTAAAAAAACCCTTTTTTCAGTATCAAACAACAGACTTAAGATAAATAATGCAATAAAATACATATTTATAATTTACATGTTTATATGTATATATATTTACATGTATATATAATATTAAATTTTTGTGACTGGGAGCTATAGACCATAAAGTTACTAACGATTCCAATAAACATAAGCCATTTATCAGTATAAAGAGTTTCTTATTGATATTACAGGTACTTTTACAAGGTCCAAAGTTAAATTGAATTATAGCACCCTGACCAGCTTTTCATTTCAAATAAGTAGGTCTGCTAGTCTTAATGTCTAAGTGAGATTTCAAACTATATTTGTGCTGTTCTATTTAACCAAAATAAGTTACATATAGTCACCATAAATTTTATTTTCTACTCAAAATTACACTGACAATAAATATGACAGGAAAATAATATATCAAATAATGGTACGAAAATAATTTATCAAACAGCATGAATCATGTTATCAAAGTTGATAAAAACATCATAGTTTATAGTTTCAAGAGAACGATAGCTAAGAAATGACCACAATTCAAAGAAAAAAATATGGATTTACTACAATTACATAAATTATTATTATTGTGTGTATACTCATGTATATAAAGTAAATATCCTAATTATATACATACTAAAACATTCTACTACGCCAATAGGAGACGTAAAAAATAACCGTGTTTTCTAAAAACAAATATACGGAACATCGAGCTCATACTAAACGTAATAGCAAAGCTTCCTTTTCAAAAAATTGAATGCAAATAGATAGGTAGGTGTTGTGTAGGAAGGTGCTTTTCACAACAAAAAAAAGGTTGTTGTACCAGAAGTAGGTCAAATGTCAAGGCACTGGGACTTGTACATTCACGCACTGGTAATCACAGTCATAAATGTATATTAAATTAGTAGAGGGTCACACGCAAAATGCACCTGTGAAATGTCTTCATGACTCGATAGTTGAAGAATGCAGTGCACATCAAAATTTGGCTGCAATATTATGTATATAAAACAAACCATTACCTTTCTGGACTTTTAGGAACTAAATCATCAATTGTTAGATCCAAATCCGCAACTTCCGACTCTGCCATTTTTGGGTTTTAAAAATTACAAGTTTTATATTCCACCCTTTATTTTGACGACGAATTACGGAACCACAAAAGAAAGAACTCTATGAATGAAATGAAACCGAGAACCAAACCACAGACTACAGAGTATCGAAAAGCAAATACACTTAAATACAGAGTGATTAAAGAATTGTCTTTGAATAAGCAGCCATAGACAATTTCACAATGATCAATAGGGAACCACCTCCCCAAGAAGAGAAACAGTCTCCCCAGTCCCTAAACAGTTAACATGCAATAATGACCGTTCTAAGATTCTGACCCCAGCAAAGGTCCATCGTTACAAGGGAAGGTTCACCCTTCAATAACGCAACAACTATTAAGTTGGAGCATGTTTCTTTCCGAACTGGTTCCTCCTTGGGTCTATTGTAATTCTTATATAATCAAAAATGGACGACTTGACACTGCCAAATGCGGGTTCCGTCAATCAATCGTCCCTCTAGTGAAAGCGGACAATCCAGGCACTCCGTTAGATCCATACTGTATATATAAGTAATACAGTCCCGGTTATGCTCAATCTCTAAGTTCGTTACAAAAACTCGATGATTCGACTCGATTTTTATTCGGTTGTATATCTTATCTTAATTCTGTACGAAGTCTGTGTCTTCTAGTTATTCTGTGACAGCGTGACGACTTGATGTGTGACGTACTGACGTTACGTGCGAGGGGGGGTACTGGTATTGATGGCATTTTTGGACTGTTTTTTGTTTAAAACCTCGATTCTCATTAGAATAGATTTGTCATTTATAAAATAAATATGTTTTAGTTCATTAAATGCTTACTTGAACCAAGTTTATATATAAATGAATCGTAAATTGAAGAAATGGGTGACGAAGTAAACAATGTGCTCCAAAACAATGTTGATGTTGAGTGGCAACCTTTAGCTCTCACTTTAGTGGAATATCCGAAAGGTTCTATAATTTAAAAAAACTAAATAGTATTTGTATTACATCGAGAATTTCTCTAATAATATACAGCGTTCGTTTAAAATTGTTTTAGGTGATATGTTGGGGAAGTTCTTTGCTTTCATAAGTTTGTCACCATTTGGAATTGGCGCTGGATTTTTAGCGCTAATTTTATTCCGGAGAGATTTGCACACAGTAAGCTTAAAAATCAAAGCCCAAGTTATTCTAAAATAGTATCCAATTCTGAATATATATAAGATTTACTAAATTGGGTCACTATAATGTTTTCAGATATCATTCTTCTGTGGCACCCTAGTCAATGAACTTTTGAATATACTTCTGAAAAACCTTATACGTGAACCAAGACCTTTAGCAAGAGGGCACTTGTACAATGAATATGGAATGCCCTCATCACATGCTCAATTTACTTGGTTTTTTAGCATTTATGTATTATATTTTTTTGTAATAAGGTAAGCTTAAATGCCAATATTATTATATTTTAATAATATGGAAGCAGGTAAAGAGGATGCAGTCCGGAGACCATTTTCATCCATAGGCACTTGTGATCAACCCCTATAATAAAATTAGAATCCTCCCTGAGATTGACCACTGAGGTGTTGCTACCCCTGAGGGATAAATTGGGACACCTTAGATAAGTATGTCTCTGATACCACACTTCTTAAATAAATTATTTTTTATTTACTATTAATTTTCATCTGTTAAGAACAGAACTGTCCCATGCCTACTATTGAAGGGTATTAATCATTAAAATTATATTCCAGGTTACATCATATAAACAACAATAGCATAATATCAGCTTTGTGGAGGTTAATTATAGTCAGCAGTTGTATGAGCCTAGCTGTTCTTGTATGCATAGCTCGAGTTTACCTACACTACCACACAATGAGCCAAGTGGTAGTCGGAGCCATAGTAGGCTCCTTATTTGCAACAGTGTGGTTTTATTTGGTACATAGACTTCTAACTCCATTATTTCCACAGTTGGTTTCTTTGTAAGTATTGAATTCGTTTATCTATAAATCTCACATTTTTAATTCATAATTTTTAACATTTTACGATTTATAAATTATTTTTTGGTGCATTTATTTTTCTGTTATAAAATTTATAACTATAAATTTTTTTTATAGTATAGGAGTCGCACACGAGCATGCAGCCCACCGGATGGTAAGTGGCTACTGCCGCTCATGGACATCTGTAATCAACCCTAGGTAAGATCAAAGTCTCACCTTAGGTTAGCCACAGATGTGTTGCTATCCCTGAGGACTGAGATGGTATGCCTCGGAAAAGTATGTCTCCCTTACCACACCCTTCAGACCAGAACACAACAGCACATAACACTGCTGTTATTAGGCAGAAATAGGTGTGACAGTAAGTGCTTCCGAAGTACTGCTTAAAAATAGTTTATAATTTACTATATTTCTATTTTTTGTTCATTATACATTGAATATAAGATTTTATAGTATGATTAAATCTCATTCTATTTTTAATAAGCTATGGTTTTGTAGCATAGAAATTAAACATCATATTTATGATTTCAGTAAATTTTGCGAGATGCTCATGATACGGGATACAACTCTCATTCCCAATGTACTATGGTTCGAGTATACGACATCGAGGCAGGAGGCACGCGCGCGCGGCCGCAAGCTCGCGGCCCTAAAGCCCGCTCAATGACGGTATGCGTAGGGATGAAATAATATGAGTAATTTCAAGTACTTACTAAATATTACTATCAATTCTTTGAAACTAAGTATTGAGTAGGTATTGGCCAAATGTACTTGAGTTGTATCTACGATAGAATATAATCAAAAATACCAGTCATACTGTATACGACTGTATATAGAAGCAGGTACTTTTGACTGTTACCTATCTGATCATACCCTTTAAACTTTCTTGGTACCACTGTACTCTGCGGAAGGCTTTTTTCCAAACTGCATCTTAAAATCGTCTAACAAGTAAATACTTAGAATAACTCATATTCTTGGGAATTACACAAACTTTTTTCATTGAATTTTAAAACTATACTTGTAGCTATTTCATTTTTAATTAAAGATAAAAGATTAATATGAGGAAGTATCAATACTTTAAAGGCGGTAGAACTCTAAACTCTAAGTGGTTCGACTCCGACCCTCGCCGAGTTACTCCTGTACATACACGTGTTTGTTTCTTTATCGTGATTCATTTTAGTTTCATCGAGTTTCAAGTATATTCTAAAGAAGTTTGAGTTTAACAAGTTGAGTGGTATCGTCTGCTAGGTACGCGCGGGCCGCGTGCGGGCGGCGCGGCTCGCGGACGGCGGCGTGACGGCTGCTGGCCGCCGCGGCCGTCGCGCTGCTCGGCGGCTTGCTGCTCACCGACACGGGGCCGCGCTCCATGCTGTCGCAGTAGTGCTACTCATATACGATCGAGGTATCTCTACATTTTGTATTCCGAAATATCGCTGCTTGCATTGACTTCTGATATAACTCGAACAGATTTTTTTATTTAACACAAAAAACTTGACAATTAATACTAAATTTTGCAAGAACCGTCAAGTCGTTTGAGCTGTGTAGCGTGCCATAAAGTGGACATACATACTATCACGCGCTCGAAAAACATTACCCTCTTTCTGATCCAGTCGGGTAAAAACGGTTTTTGAAGTTGAAATATTAAAATTATATTAGATAAAATATTAAAACACCAGTAACCACAGTGTAGTTAGAGTACAAAGTTTTCTATTCTATGCCTTTTCTTTTGGATAAAACTGTATTGGTACAAAAAATTGATACATTTTGAATGGTGCTGTTATTTATGCAAAGAAGCGATGTGTTGCGTGTGCAATACGTATATTTCTGCTCCATCAAGCATAACGACTCTAGCAGATGTACTACTTTTAACATCGGCGCTAATAAATTACGTGTCGATGCAATTTAGCATCGACTGCATCACGCTTTGACAACTTTAGTGAGTTTTAGTAATCGCGATCGCGTTTGGTGGCAATTTTTAAAACGCGCGGTTTTAAGGTCGGAAATCTTGGTAGAGTGAGAGTCCAAGATCGACGATCGCCGTAACAGGCGCTTTTATGTCTGCAATGTAGATTTGATCGCTGCATCTAGAAAACGAAAACAGCTAAATCGTCGATTGCCGATGCTAAAATTTACTATTTTTACTATGGAGATTTAAGACGGTATATGTGTACGTCTTAACTCATTTCGAAATATTTATGTGTAGAAATTTTAATTGCAATTCATGTATTCTTCCAGTACTCACGTCTCTCTGCAACTCGAGAAGGACTGAAGCGTAAGTCCAACATTGCAGATGGATGTTTCAAATTCACCAGTAACAATGCAATAATAAAATTAACTAACAATATTAGGCTGATTTGGCTGAGTTTATGCTTATGGTAAATATTATTTTATTTTTTTTACATTTCTGTAATCACAACTTTAAGGAATTAATGGTATTTCTATATATTGATAAAAATCTGTTATAATTTTTAGATTTATAAGTGCAAGCATAAGGTTAAGAAATATATGGGGCATAGTAAGATGGGCAATATTAAACTGTCATTCTAATGAAATATATATTTTAAATATAACTTCATCTATTTATGTATCAATAGAGATTTGTTAAGGATAAGGATAATCCACATGAAAAAAAGCTTAGAATAACGCAAAATTCTAAGACATTTTAAGCTACATAATATACAGGGTTATTGATAAAGGGTAGTAAGGGCCAAGAAGACTGTGTCTTCTAAAAATAATCAAGAGAGCGACATTGAAATACTCTTTTCTTTCTTTTTAGACTTAACATTTATTGTACTAATGTTTATTATATAATTCTTAAACCAATAAAGATATTCAAGTTTCTAGAATACTACCTTAGGAAAGCGTTCTTACTACTCCACTTTACCCTGTATGTATTAACAGAATGGTGCTACGTTATATAAAATGCCCATATCTTTTAAAATACATTACATAATTTAGTGCTTGCAATTTGGTTCTTCAAAAACAAAGTAACTTCAGTAAAATTCACCAATCAATATAAGTGATTACACGAATATTTTAATTACTTAAAGTTGTCCCATATTTTTACATAGAAATTTAAGTATAGATAATGTATCCGTAGTAGTATTCTTGACCTACAGGGTTAATTGAGGAATCCATTACTTTTAGCATTGAATTAGTGAATATATTATTATAAAAAAAATACCTCAATAAAGTTCATTAATCGTGTATGTATACTTGGCCTTCCTGAAAGTGATTTGACGACAATGACAATATAGAAAAGCATATAAATACGTTTTTACATGATTTTCTAGTTCCATAATTAAGTTTAGTAACATAATTATACTGGTATAAGTTTTGTCTTCCCAAACATACAAAAGTAATAGCTAATAGGTTGTCGTAAACGAACTTTGTCAAGTTATTACTCTAAACCACATTTTTAATATGCACAACCAATTGTAAGTACCATGCCGCATATAGTACTGTATTTATGTACTGTATGTATATAGCATCAGCCCTATATAACGTTTTGATAAAGATATTTTATCACAGATGATTCATATTGCATCCTCTTTACTCAGTTTATTGTCCTATGGCGTCATCATTGTGAGTGTCGATAACTCCGTCAACTTGATTCTTAAATTAAATTATAATACTTCCTTATCTTTCGTGCCAGATTATTTCTCTGACCAATAAAACATGACTAGCAAAGAGATATCTCCAGCACGGCGATGTGATTATGCCTATCGGAATGATGTGGAAACTTAAATGAATATAAATTGAGTGTCCGTATATTTCTATACGAAACTTTTAAATATTAGGTAAATAATATACTCATATCATTCTTGAACATAATTCCTTATTTGTTACTGACAAAATACTTTTATTACCTATATAAAAGCGATTGATTGTTCTTCTATGATTAAATGCAGTAGAACATTTCTCTTTGCTAGGCATTACATAATTTAATGGGGCGTTATCATTCAGAACCAATAAAATAAAGTAAGCATTACGAATAACTACAGAAAGGAATGTTTAAAATCTTATATATGTTTAAAATCTTATATTGTAAAGAAATTAAGTAAGGTAAGTACCTTACTTAATTACTTTACGATTTAGCAAAGGTCAATAGACTTAGCAAGCTAAAGATGAGATAAATATGAAAGAGGCTGCATATGCATCAAAAGTCGATAAAAAATAATCGTTCAAAATTATAATTTTGCGCTGACAGAATATATAATCCTGTTATAAAATCTTAAGACCATACTGCCCCTGCAAATAGTTTCGCTAGTTGGAAACATGAGGTAGAATTTCGATTTAAGTACCTATCTAGCGTAATTTGGATAGATAGATACAATGCTGAATCTATGTAATAAGCTAGATTATTGCGGTTGTGTTATTTTAAAATATAGGGAATATGATAGTGTAATTCTATCTAATATGAAGATTGTACAAATTTTACGACGATTAGTGAAATGTTCATGCAATAATATAGACATTTTTATACGAATAAGTGTAGGTATCGATAGAAATATACATACATAAGTGTTATCGTTGTAAAAAGATACATTTAAAAGATGGTCATAAAATTAAATCGTGAAGTGTTGTGAAGTTTAATTCATTAAAATAGTAAAAGAGTAAATGGCCTTGTCACTCAGTTGTGATAAAATTATAAAGTTTACTAGACAATTAAAATAATACAAGTATAAATTCTTTCGCATATAAAATTGTTGACGGTGCGGCAAACGTGTACTTGTTCATTATAACGCAATGACCATATTCACCAAGACGTTATTTTCGACGATGTGACGCGATGTTTAAAACAAAAAATATGCTCGTGAATTGGTCAAATAGTCAAAAATCTTCCGGTCATAAAATGAACAAAAAATACATCTTGTCGTATTGCCGAGTTGTATATTGGAGATTTTAGGATCATGTTTTGAGATTTTAATATATAGTTAATTTTAATTAATTTCTAATTAAAATCTCATCTTTATTTTCCCTTATATAAAATTTAATTTATTATATGATTAGAGCCGTATAAACTTTTACTGATTTTGTATAATTACTTTGGACAATATCAATTTTGAAATTGTGCATAATTGCTGTATAGGGGTTTTTTGTATGTATATATTATAAAAGGGCAGGCCAATTTAAAGCTACAAAGATGATGTTTTCCAGTGTGTACACAATGTTAAAATCAATATGTTCTAACAGTACTAATATGACATTAATTGATACTAAATATTACTACTGATGTGTTATTTTGGTTAAAACTGAGCTGTAAGATTCCTTATGAGGACAAATTTAAGTATTTTAACAGTACCTAGCATCAGTGCCTCTCCATAATATATCGCGTTCAATATAGCTATGTTAATCTGTATAAAATAGTTTACGATAAGTTATAATATTTTTATAAAATAAAAAAGTAAAACCTACAAATATTGCTTTAGTTAGCTACGATATACAAATACATGTATTGTAATTATTCAATACATAGTCTAGTTGGATATAAATATCAAGTATTGCTTTCAGTTATATTTTCGAAATGACTTCATAAGTCACCATTTTGTGTTCTTAGGTAGCTAAAAAATTTGTATAGTACGTATGTTTGTATTGAGATATTAAATTTAGAAATTGCAATATCTGTCTTGTGGTATTAGAAAAGGTTAGATGAAACAATTACTCTAAGTCTAAACAGAGCCAAGACAACTCAGCCTGTTATCTCCTACCTAGTGATTTACCTTTATTGTTCTTATTAGGACAAAATATTACTTTATTATTTAGTCAAAACCGAAACTCATCATCTTATACAATTTTAATGCTGCAAGACTCAATTGTTAAAAATACTTTCACATTATTCACATTGTTTAATACCTGTAAATCTTGCATTTTTAAAGAAATATTTAAAATTTCCTTTCCTTTATTTCGCAGCTTTTAAACGTTATTTTTAATTAAATATTATTATTGTTTTATATCATAATTTTTGGGCGTAATAAAAATAATTTATTGGCATGGATGGATGGATGTTATAGCATAGTGCCAGGTTTTACTAAGCTTAATTATCCACGACTACTTAGAATCGTACTACTAACTTAATTTTCCACTATTTCACTCATGCATGCGACATTGCATGCATGCGTTTGCTGGTCAAATTATTTAATGGTGGAATAAGTACATACTCCTTAAAAATCTTACAAAAGAGATTGAACATAGTAACTAGTCATCGCAAAACTAGTGTAAACGTAATGAATATATTTTAATTAGACGTAATGGTTAAAATAAATAAAAAAAAAAGATTTTTTTCTCAGTATAATTATTATTTAACTCAATTAACATTGAAACTAATGTCTCGAATTCATTGTAGCCAAATATAATCCAAAATAAATTAGAAAAAGATAATTCTGAAATTATTATGTACCCGTAATATAATTACAAATTTATATCCATACTACAGCTGTGGCAACAGTAAATTTTCTTTGGAAAATGATTATGAGTGTGGAATTAAAAAATATTAGTCTTCAAAACCTAATTTTAATTTAAACTTGTATTTTTGTATAGAATGATGTATTTCATTTGCTCAATGAGTCTTTGTAAAGATATATTGTTAATTATTGTGTAATTAATATACGTATTAATTACGATTATTCTTATTGTTACCCTATCTAAAATTTGTAATTACGCATGTGCACTGCATAACTTGAAACAATCTGTGTTACAATTATACAAGATGATGCCATTTCAGATTTTTGCCACCAATTTCTACTACCAACATCAAAATATTTTCGGTATATGTCAGATCTTATAAAGGCGTGAACAAAATGCCGCAGTAGATTTTCTGTTGTGGCATTTCTTAATTTGCGCAACAAGAGAGATACTAAGAGACAAATAATAAAAGCGTAGAAAACGTCGGTTTTCTAAGTATTTCAAATAACTGACCGTGTTTTGAGAATTAATCACAGACCATAATATTTTGTACGTACAAGTCCTGTGAGTTGATGTTTTCTAGTGCTTTTTTATGCAATTATTCAAATATCCAATGATTACAGGACTTTTAATAATTGTATATTTCCCATGTTTTTTTAATTACTGTTGCTTATTCTTATTCCAAAAGTTAACATCTATCGCACGGTAAGAATTAAAGGGACCTAATGAGATTTGAATTTTATGGAAATAACAAAATTGTGTTCGCATCGGGAATTTATTAAAGCGTGTGATTATTGAGTATAATATGTTTGTCGTTTTCTAGCACGCAATCGTCACTTCTTAATTCGCTAGAGAATACTTTATCAATAGTTTCAATGATTTAACTCAATTTACGAAGACATGTTTAGATTACAAAGGCTCTCTCTGCGATATGAGTGTCATGTTAATTTGATTTTTGAAAGATTAAGGTTTAGTCTTGTAGAAACTATTGAATTTACAAATAAATAAATAAAATACCTACACATTTCATGGGGATATATGAAACTTAATAGTGAATTAGGGTACTTGATAGATTGAACTAATATTACTGCCACATGTATTTTTTATTGTAATTGATGATAAATAGCAAGTGCCTCTTTATAGTTATATTACAGATGTTAATGTATAATTATAAGTAATCATTATTTTTTAAATGTTTGGTGTAATTACATTCTTTATATTTAAAATAATATATTTTAGTGAAATTTCATTGTCAAATTAAACCTTTACCATAAACTCCATTAAATTTATATGTTCCTTGTCATATAATATGAAGTTATTTATAGCATAGTTAAATAAACTATATTAGTATCAAGTACTTATGAATTTTATTTCCACCATTTCATTTTTACATATAATGTATAAATAAGTACGTAATTTAAATCTAGGAGAAATATATTAGAAACAAATTATTTATTCATTTGAGTTTTTAACGCTTGCATATTCCTCTGAAATGGTAAGATTGACCTTCGATTTGTCTGTTTTGCCATCTTCAACATACTTATTACACCCAACGCTAGAACTGGCTATACCTTTATGAGTATCATAAAATTATGCATATTACCAAAAAATGTTTTATAAACATAGACTATTATTTTGTTTGTATTACTCACTTGAAATCCTACTGCCACACTGCAAGTCTGATGAAATCGAATTACTATCTTCTGATACAGTGTCTAACCATTTCTAAAAAATATATTACTTTTTAGAAAAGTTTGATTTTACGAAACTTAGTGATCATAGTTAAAAATAATTTCCATTATAACCTTGTCATTTGGGATAAGCCGTTCCACTTTTTTCATAAGAGAAAAATTAGCCTTTTGACCCAGTAGATGTTTAGTCACTTCAGTTGTTGACATCGTTTTGTTCAACATGTCTTCCAAGGTTTGCTTGTCTTTTTCGAGCAGGCCAGGAAATAATATAGTTAAAGGTTTCATTTCAGGTCCATCTTCGCACTCCACCTAAATAATGTAAAAATGAGTGTAGCTAAGAACGACGTGAGAAAGTTATCATAAAAACAATCAGGTAATTATGTTAATAATAGATTTGAATTTCTGTACTGGGTCTGGATATTTGTCACCCATGACAAAATGTTAATGTGGATCTATGTGTAGCGAAAGCTCACATTATATACTTAATAATCGATCGGGCATAAAGCCCGATTGATTAAAGTCCTACTCGTATAGATTTTTAAAGTATCTTAAAAATGTGTAAATATATAATTTACAAGTTGCAATACTTCTTCCTCATCCGAAACATTATCCGATGTCCTGGAGGAACCGGCTGTCGACGGCTGCAGAGCGTCTAACCATTCCGAATCTTTGGCCAATAAAGGACAGCGTGGTTTTATAGAATGCTTTATTTCATCAGTAGGACTGGGTTTCTTCTGAAAATTACGTGCATGTTCATGTAGAACCTTAAAACTTAATGTCATGTTTCAAGGGTCCTCAAAGTGGTGGGCGTCAATAGTGGAGAGGTGCCTCCTCTTCCTAAATATTCAATAATGGTATTACACATTTAAATTCGTATACTTTCTTTTGTGACGTTAATATAAAAATAATATTGTGATAGCACAAAATACTGCTTTTATCAGCCATAATTTTTAATCCTACGATATGATTAATAGACCCCAGACCAATATCTTCAGCATTCACTGGAGATGATGGTGGTAATTTAAAATTAAAACACTCAACATTACCAATGCCAAACATTTTTTAAATTTATACGATTCCTTTAACAATTGACAAATTCTTACATGTGTACCTATTTAAGTGTGGTTAAATATACATAAATTCAATACAAAAACTGAATGAAGTAACAAAATACTATACATTACTGAAGCCTGCGGATTTGTAGTCGCCACTGTTTTGCGTTTCGGTCTTTTATATTTCTTGTTAGTATTGATGCTGCTCATGTCGAGGAAACCATTTTGTGTAAAGTAGTGTTAATATTAAGTATTTTAGATATATAATTTACTTGATGTTGACTGTCAATTGAAATTGCATTGTCAACATTTTTTTTACCCACCACAGAGTACTTTCATATAGTCATTACTGAAGTTAATCATAGGTTGCCAAGAGGTTTGTTTCTATTCTCATGGATACTAAATAAAGTATTTAGCTTACTAACATTAAGTATAGCAAAATGAGTAGAATTTTTTTGAGGTGTTTTGATATAAATTCTGGTGTCTTTATTGTTAATATTTTTTGTCCTTTCATCAACTTCTTGCCCTCATAGGTCAGCAATAATACTATTGTTAGGGTCGAGTGTAATGTGAAACATACTTGATGTAATCAGTTGTAGAATTAGGGTAAAATAAAAAAAACTGAACTTTTGCTTCTACTGGTCTCCTTAAAACTAAGGTGACCAACTTTATTAAGATTCTTCAAATTACTTTTTTGAAAACAGATTAAACAATGAAATATTTAGAAAGTACTTCGTTGTAATAAAAATAACTAAGACTTTATTTTTTACATTTAATTTCTAGAATTTAACAGACATATCAAATTAAACTTAAAATTGCATGGTGGCTTTAATGACATTCATTCCTATTTGCAGTGGAATAGAAATGTTCTTTTGATGATAAATGTTGCAACCTGTACCTTGTACCTCTCTATCCCATATTAGAGAGGTGGAGGAATACTCCACCATGCAACTCCAGTGTAGGTTAGTTGAAGTAAAAAAGTAAGATCAACATTATTTGAACAGAATTTCTAATGATTAGGGTAAACAGAGTTCACAGTCAGTACAACACTTCTGCTTGGCAAATAATAATCATTTGGTAGAAAATGAATGTAAATTATGCATCATCATTATGAATAGTCATCATCTTCGTCTTCTTCTGGCTTTAAGCCAGTGGGGGGAGGAATATAGGGTTGTGGTGTTCCTTCACCCCCTGCCAAACCTTGCTGTTGAAGTAACAGCCACTGCTGTTGTTCTTGTTTAGCCTGTTCCTCACGAGCCTGCAATGTAATAGAATATTTTATATAAATTTTATTTAAAAACATGGACTTATGTTCTAAACAGTCAACATCAAACAAACAACATGACCTGTAGAGAAATGAGTAATTCTTCAATGAATTCAATTATTACAGGACACTGTTTCTAGAAGTAAATTTGTACACTAGAATAGATACAATACTTTACACAATATTTTTGTATGAATGATTCGATACAGATTATGTTATTAGGTAGAAATAGGTGTGGCAGTGGTGCTCCCGGAGTTGAATCACAAAAGGTCCTAACAACTTCAAAAGCTGACCTTAGCAAATAATTCTTGCTGTTGCCGTAGCAACTCCTCTTCAGGTATGCCCAAGTTTTCAAGTCTGGTGCTTTGTCTTCTTCTCTTTGCTGCTACAGCTTTGCAATCCTTTACCACTGCTTCTGCCTCTATAGTGTAGTCACTGAAGCCAAGTCTGTCCAGTGCTGTTGAGAATAAAGTATCATATTAACATGCCTTAAGAATCAATAAAATAATATTAAATTAAAATTTAGACAATATAACTATAGCAGAAACTTGTATAGTTCGTTCAATTCTCTATTGTATCTTTTTATGCAAATATCTTTTCTAAGTAAAATAAAAAAAAACTGTCTTGATGAATTATTACTTTTACTTAGTACAAATTGAAATTTGAAGAGTAAGTATAAGATATCTAGTGCGTTTATTTTATATTACGCAACAAACAAAAGCATTGAGGTTTAATTTCCTCAATACATATTCTAGCAATTCAGTTCTCATTAATCTCATCAATTCGAAAACACTTGCATGTGTCATAAGCTTACATATTAAAGACGTAAATTAGATGCAAGCATTCAGCAAACTATGAAAAAGACAAATATATATGATATTAAAAAGTATTCACCAGTAAGAACGTGCTCAGCATTAATTGTTTTCTTGTTACTCTGATTACAAACTTCATTGGCTTCTGAACTTAGCAGATGTATAAATTCAGTACAACAATTCAGTATTAACTCTCTGGATTCAAATGCAACGCGCACTGATGGCACCAATTCTTTGATCATCTTGTTAATGCTTGCTCTGGGAAGTGTTAGTTCGTCTTCCTCTGTTGGTGGAGGGCATAATTCTCGTTCTGGGCTTCCCATGATTTACTATTGTTTATGTAAGGAATAATTATTTAATGGGCAGTGTTCACAATTATTCACCGAATCGACTTAAATAATACTATAATAAATAATATTGTTATTTTAACATCTGTATTTTTTTCCCTTTGACAGTCCCAACAGTTAGGGATGGGTCAACTCGAATTAACTCGTGTTATGCTTAACTCGAGTTGAATTCTACCTAAAACTCGGGTTTAGGCTATTTTTAGTTCGATTTGCGGTTTTTTCGAATTAGCTCTAAAAATACACTTTTATTATATTTTATTATGTGGGTTACCAAAGGACGCATATAAACTGACAATCGGTTAAAGATCTACTACAACTGGGAAATCATAATAATAATATTTACTATGAAAATTGACATTTTGAAATCAGCAAAGCCCAGAGTGCAGGTTATATCTTCCACTTGGGTCATACGTTGCAAAGAAAAGAAAAATCCCATCTTGTACGACATAATGAAATAACTTATCAAATTAATTAATTATTATAGCTGGTTTTGATAGCACGCTCCTGGCACGCGGTATGTTAAGTAAAGTAATCCAGCTTAATAAATAGTACGGCATGAATAAATGAAAAAAAGTGAACCATACAAAAATGGTCGTATGAGGCAAAAAATGATTTCCCCAAACACTGGCGGATTTATTTACTTATACGTCTAGACTTGACCTTTTGTGCAAAGTAAACGACACGCTTTTTGGTCTCCGGAAGCATTAACGACAATGATGTAAATATTTTTACCTTTCTGAAGTTTTATTCTACCATAACTTTCTGAATTAATTCATAAAACTTAATAAAGTTGGCCTAAAAGGCAAGAAGTCAAAACCGTAAAATTAATACGATAAATTTGACATTGACAGCTAATATCAAATTAATTATTTCTAGATTCATTTAGGCCTGCAAGTGTAACAAAATGTAAAACTTGTTTTACATTTTGTTTTAACAAAATATCGCTTCAATTATAATAATTTAGTGCAAGTGAAGAAGGACTGAGGCGACAGTTTAATTAATTCATACTTATGGTTTAGTAACAATTCTCCCCAGTTTAGTGACATATTGAAAATTTTAAATTCAACATGGTATTTTACTTTACAAGCAATGTTATTGTTCCACCTGTAACATTATTTATGGGCGCTGATAAACATGAAAGTAAGTATTTTTATAGTAATTTGTAAACTTGTAAGAAAAAATCATGTGATTGGATAAAATTAGCTTTACAATGTTTACAACCTAAAATTGAACTTTTCAGATGAAGACCTAATAAAGTGGGGTTGGCCTGAAGATGTCTGGTTCCATGTTGACAAAGTGTCATCAGCCCATGTATACTTAAGATTAGCACCCGTAAGTTTTGACAAAACCATTTTTTCCATCGCATGATCAACTGTCCTATTTTTATTACATTTAAACTAGGTTGCTTCTCATATATATGTTGATTTACTTTTTTTTAATTCTGAGACAGTATATTAACAATGTATACGATATTATATGGCTTTAATACTAAGTAAATCCACAGAAATTAAACATATTTTAACTATCCATAGTGACGTTATAAGTTTTATAATTTTCTCTAATAATGCATTGTGCCTTTATTTTTAGGGTCAAACCATAGATGATATACCAAATTCCGTTCTGGATGATGCTTGTCAATTGGTAAAAGCAAATTCTATAATGGGAAATAAAATGAATGATATTGATATAGTTTATACTATGTGGTCAAATCTTAAGAAAACTGCGAGCATGGAGGTAATTAATCTCTAGAAACATTTTGTGGAATTTCAAATGTTACAAAATAGACTAGTATTTTACATATGACTTTATCTTTTACTAGCTGTGCCTTGCAGATCACGCACTACTACTATAAGAAAAACAAAACATACATAGCGTGATGTTATACAGCTACCTATATAAAAGGACTTTTCAACACAAAAATAGTTCCTAAGATCACCGCATTCAACTAAACATACACTTAAGCTTTAAATTAAAATTAAATAAGTATAGATTCTACACCTATAACATGTCAAGTGCTCTTATTAATATATTGACATCATTTTCAGGTGGGACAGGTAGCATTTCACAAAGACAAAGATGTAAGAAAGGTAAGAGTAGCAAAAAAGAACAATGAAATTGTAAATAGGCTGCAGAAGACTAAAAGAGAAGCATTTCCCGATTTAAGACTGGAAAGAGAAACAAGAGACAGATTGGAAAGGGAAGATAAGAAGAAATTATTAAGAGAAAAGAAAGAAAAAGAGAAAGAAGAAGAAAAGCGTAAGAAAGAAGAAGCAGAACTAAGAAGCTACTCTACATTGATGAAACCAGAAAACATGTCCAGTAACTATGATGGGAATGATTCAGATGAATTTATGTAACTCATGAAATAAATAGAAAACACAGCTGAGATTTTAATCTTTTTTATTCAAATAATACCACAATCACTTTTCATTAACATCTATTCCAACCGAACTTAATGAATTTACCACCCAAGTAGGACAGTTGCTATTTGGATATAGCTCATTCACAAAGTTTTTAACAAATGATGGAAATGTGCCCATTTTTATGTTATCTCTCATTGCCTTCATGAGACGCATCTGTAACAAACAATATGTTTAGGAATATAGGTGCCTATGGCTAATATATTAAGATAAATGTATTTTTTATCATTACCTGAAATGCAATATTGTGTACTGAAATCAAGTGACAACCAACCGTTTCAACTGATACAATACAATGCAAATATGCTCTTGTGTAATTCTTGCATGTTGAACAACCACAATCTTTGTCTATGGGGTTGAAATCGGTCTCATATTGTCTATGTTTCAGGTTAAGTTGGCCTTTATTGATGAGTGCACATCCAAATCTCTAAAACAATCATACATACATAAGTAACAACACATAACACAAGTTAACATAGTATCACAAAGAAGTCATCGATTTCATTGGTAGTTAATGTAAGCCATGGATTTTTTTAAGTTAACTTCACACAATTCTATAGACAAATTGCATAAGATATCAAACAACAAAAAAATTGGGTATCTGAAGCATGTATTATTATAAACAAGGAAATGAAAAATGTGATGATGAACATGAATGATCTAAAAGAAGTATATTAAAATGTGTCAACTTTGACAGACCAAAACTGCTGGTTGTATTGCAGATGTATAATAATAGTAGTAGTATAATATTTGAAGGTGGTAGGACTCTTTATGGTTCGACTCTGGAAGCACCACTGCCTCACCTTGCCATTACTGCCTGATAACAGCAGTGTTAATAATATAATAATATAAAGCACTGCAGTTTTGATATGAATTGTGTGGTAAGGAAGTTATATCATCTGAGGTGTTCAAACTTAATCCTCAGGAGTAGCAACACATCAGTAGCCAACCTCAGCTGAGACTGATCTTATCTGGGGTTGATTACAGATGTCCATGGGCAGCAGGAGTCACTTAGAATCAGGCGGACTGCATGCTGATTTCCTCCTTCAATATTATATAACAAAATAATAATAGAAACATACTGCTGTTCGAGTTGGATAAACACAATCAAACATATCAACTCCAAGAGCAACACAAATGACAAGGTCAATAGCTAATCCAACACCCATTAAATATCTAGGCTTATTTCTGTCTAGTATGCTTGTCCCCAGGCTGACCATAGGCCAAAAGTCATCTTTGGCTTCTCCACCACTGAAAATAATATGGTATTTTGTTAACATCTAGTCAAGCACTGCTTGTATATTTGTTATAAAAGATGTAAATAAAACCTTTACTATAATCAACTTGAAATCAAAACTTGTCATATCTCCAAAATTATACATGAATTAATGTTATATACATAAAATCAATAAGGGTGGTTTCATAGAGTATGTATAATCATTTTTTGCTTTAAATTTCAATATTTCCAAAATCAGATGTTAGTAGGACATCTTATTTAGAAGTTTTTTTTAAATAGGTCTTTGAGCTTTACTGTAATATTATATTTCTTGACATAAAACAAAATTGGTCTCAGTATCGATGTAAGGACACTTTTTCCAAAAATACTTGTTTCTAATTTGTTTAATTTTAAAGCAGAGTAAATATTAATTAAGTTGTTAAAGCATTTTTATGATAATAAATTTATTGAATGGTGAAGAAGTCTTGCAAATAATAAAATAAGTAGACAAATATCAGTCTTTAAAGAGAAACCTTAGTCCTCCAATAGCAAAGCCATTAACATTTTTTTTAACATGCTCCCTTGCACTTTGTTCTCTCAATTCATGATTCAATAAGCCCTGCACTATGGGGAATATACTTTGTTCTGTAGGTTTACTGTGTGCTGCTATGCAGCGATCCAGCCATCGACTTGTCCTTTCTGTGGCCTCTTTAATGCGATCATAGTCTTGAAATGTTGTTTGAACTACATCATCTAACTGCATAATAATATCAGCACCTAAAACATAAATACTAGTTAATTGGTTACTGTTATTGGTTTAATTTTATTGTATAAAGTTTTGATGTCATTGAGTTAGTGCTATATTGTTGGTTTCTGGGTACATTCCCCACAAGTTTATAAGCAAACTGTAGATCTACTTACCTATGCTATTTTGAATTTCAATTGACTTTTCTGGTGTCAACATAATTTCAGAACCATCATAAGGTGATCTGAATTTAACACCTTCTTCAGTGATTTCAGCAAGTTTCAGTAGAGAAACCATCTGGAAGCCTCCAGAGTCAGTTAACAAAGCTCTGTTCCATCCCATAAACTTGTGAAGACCACCTACTTTTTGTAACACTTCGATACCAGGTCTATTACCAAGGTGATATGTATTTCCAAGAATTATCTCACAGTCTAAGTTTTCCAGTTGATCTGGCAAAAGCCCTTTCATTGTACCCTATGAAAAAGAAATTAATTTCTTTTACACTCATATCATGGAGTTGTTTTATATAAAGTAAGGTTATGAGATTCTGATATTTTATTTGTAATGCAATCAAAGTTTATTGCAAAAAGGGGGTGAGAATTATTTTTGGCTCAACTTCTAAGGTACCACCACATCTATTTCTGTCTAATACAATAGTGCTGTATTCTGTATAAGTGCTTCTGTTTTCTGGTTTGCGGTAAGGCAGACATACACATCTGAGACAGTACCAACGCTTCTGTGGCCAACATCAAGTAACCTTATTTGGAATTGACAATATGTCCATGCTTGGCAGTGCCTATTTACCAGTTGTAGCATAAGTAGATGGCAAGCTCGTTGCTGTTTTTAAATTTTTGAAAAAAATGTGCATGGTTCGATCGAGGTGTATATTTACCTGCGTGCCTACAGGCATGAATACCGGTGTTTGTACTTCATAATGCGGAAGTTTCATGAGACCGGTACGAGCTCTGCTCACAGTGCATTCTGACTGCACTTTAAAAGTTAACGCTATTGTTTTCGCGCCCATTTGTGGTATCTGTAATAGATTTTATATTCAATAACCCTGTTTAACTTTTGCTAGAATAACGTAATTGTAAATATATACTATAAACAATGCAATAATATATTGTCATTATCCTATTGATACAGATGATATTGATTGATATTCACTGTCAAAATTCTAGTGTCAAATAAATGCGCACAGATTATTAACGCCTTATTGTAAAAATTAATATTTCTAACTTATTTAAGTTCAAGTTATTCATCTATTATAGTCCACTGACAGACTGACTAGTGTGTAGTGTAGTGTAATGTAACTGACTTTCGTATGAAGGTCAGTTACATTACACAGTTTCTCTGACACCCATAGGACATCAACCAAAGGAGTGTCACCGAGAGCGCTTTTATTGTTGTGTTCTTTCATATAGGGTTGCGAATACCCCAAAATCAAATTGTTACCCCAAGATCATCGTGGAACTACATAAAAGTCGCAATACCATCTCATGACTCTTCTTAAAGCGATAATTTGGTCCTCCACCTCCATGCACTCCAAGTCACTGGAGGTTGAAAACCCAACCTAGCGTATGTCACTGGTTAGTGGTCACGCAAACGCTTAAGTGAAAGAACATCGAACAATGACGAAAAATGTATTTCTATTATTTAAAATGTTTTACGGTTTTGGCTTTAGCGCCTTTAAACCTATCTTTATTAATTCGCGGTCATCTTTTCTTCTGACATTTAAACTTAACTTTATTAATTCGCGGCACTCTTTTCGGTGGGTTTCCGTATTTCTAATTATCTCATTTACAATTAGGCTTTCAAAAAAAATTAAGTTGTCAGCATTGACCACTTACAAGGTGTCAAGCCGTCAAAATTGAAGTGTCAAATGTATTGCAAATCTGCTCTGCTTCTGTGTGAAATCTATGTATCAAGAATGTATGAATAACCTATCTTCATTTCTTAAATTCTGTGAAGATTTCGTTCGTGTAATAATATCATCGATATTGACTTTTGTGTGCAATTTCCTTAATAATTTCAAGAGTTTCGCGTTTCTTAACTCGCATTAATTTGTAAAGGACATCTTTTACACATTAGAGGAAAGGAAGTCTCGCGCAATCGCTACGCAATTTGTGAGTAGATTATTTTAACTTGTCGCGAAATGGTTTTTCGTATATTATTTGCAATATTATGAATAGTAGCACTGTCACAAACTAATAGACCGGTAGTACACACACGGTATTACATTTTTCTTACCACGTGCCTTATTCTTCGGACTCCGGGTTCAAACCCTATAGAAACAAGTTATTTAAACAATATTTATTTTTGTATTGTTCTTTGACTATATGCTCATTAAAAGTTAATATTCGTACGTTATTTTCATTTAAACAATTTTTATTTATATTGGTGTATTTTGTTGTATACTTTCATTATTGTATGTGACGTCATAATGTAGTCAGCTGTTAAATATTTTTTTTTTATAAATTGTTTTTTTTTGGAGACAACCTATAACATTTTTTGCCATATTGTCAGAACTCTGTGTAGTCCAGTTGGTAGTATGGCTAACTTTTGCCAGGTTGATCATGGTTCAAATCCAGTGCATGTTTTTTTTTATTTGTTTCAATGAATTTTGTTTATTTTCAGTATCTATAATTTAAATGAAAATATTACATATAATTTTTGTATACTATTTATACATATATTTTTTTTACCAATGAATCCAAAAGAGATCAAAGCGGAAAAAATAAAAAAGCAACATAATTCAAAAAATGGAGGACAGCAGGTATATGTGTTGCCACCAAATTTGTTGCAAAAGTTGGGAATAAATTTGGGAAATGTAGGAAGTCCCCATATTCACCCCGAATCAAGACAAGCTAATTCAAGTAAGTTTCCATGGCATTGCATCAGTATCATCAAAAGATGTATCTCAATATTTATTTCTTTAATAATTTTCAATTTTCCAGAAGGCAAATTAAGTATTGTAATAAAATAATATTGCCTTTTAAGCATATTTTTGACTTATAATTATATCATTATTTAAAAATCATTCAAGATGCGAGCTAACCAGATGCTTTAATGAATTCCACCTATATTGGTTTTATTTTAAGACACATATACACATTGTAAATGTGAAATGTAAATGCTGAATTATTTTGATTTAAAAAAATATTAAAATAATGAGCCAATAAATGTGAATGAAGACGTTGGTACAATTGTTTATTTTAATTTTAATACTATTTTTATTAATGGTTTGGTAATAAACAATATGATAGAAAATTAAATATTTATTGCTTGTATTTATTGTGAAAACTATCTTAGGCAAATAAATCGAAAAAAACTATACTTTGCAGATGAAATCAATGCCCCCAATAAGAAACATGAAAATAGGTCGTTGAATTCTCTAATATTTGAGAAAAATAGTAATATTGTTGAGAACAAGGGCAGTCATGTTAATGATGAGTCTTCAATTATAAAAACTGCAAGCTTAATGCGACAATCTGTGTTCCTAAGCCCCACATTTAATAATACAAGTTTAAGTAATGTTATTTGTTCAACAACGGACCAAGATGTGGACGGGTGCAATCCCAATCCAATAACTAATTGTGCCACTAAAAAGAGCAAAATAGTTGAAACTGAAAAAATTATAACTGGAAGTCCTAAGCAGTTGGGCATTAGTTTTGAACTTGGGAATGTAGGGGAACATGAAGTTAATGAAATATTTAATAACAAAGTAGGCGATGAACGTTTTTCGATCGAAAATAATAATTTTCAAATAGATGAAAAACAACTTTCAGGCTCTAACAACCGCGGTTCGTCAATTGAAATAAAAAGTACAATTAATATTATTTCAGAAGAGACTCTTACTCCTTCTCAATTGAGTGAATTAAATATTCTGCAAATCCCTCAAAAAAATAATCTGGTTCCTGCCTCTCTTAATACGATTATATCAAAGAATGTAAAAAAGACCCCCATTTTACACTATGGGCAACAGACTGAAAACAAAGACAACCAGCTGGAAAATATTCAGAACACTTTGATTAATACAAATATTGAAATACCAGTAATTTTGGAAACTACTACATATGGCATTAATAAAAATGAAATAAATACAGTTGCTTTTAATAAAATTTCGGAAAACATATTTTCAAGAAATGAGAACCATAATGTTTTTCTTGATAATCACATGATTAATGATAGCGTGGAAGATAATAATCTAAATGTAATTACTGAGTGTAATAGCAGTGCAATTGAAGAGCCAAATCATAACAATCAAGATTTAAAATTTAAACAACTTACAAATAACAGTGATCAAATCTTTAAAGACGATGTACATATAGCAATAGACGTTCCTGATACTAATTCAGAGGAAGTTAAGATCTATGAGGTTGTTCAAAAGATGGATTATGAACTAACTGATACTACTAATATTAATAACAATAACATTGATCATAATGAGCCAAGAGATGAAATTTTCAAATCAATTGCAAGAACTGGCATTGAAGATAATACATTAAAAAGGATTGAGATGACAAGAAATTTGGAAAGTTGTACGCCTAATGTAACACGCACAGAACAAAACAACTTTATTTACAATCCAGATAATCTGGCGCAAGAAACAATTGAGGTAGATTCTAATTCCAAAAGGGCAAGGGCAGACGAAAACAAAATTAATATAATGGAAAGCTCTGAATCTGAAAGAACAACTCCTATATCTAATATAGTTACAGATGATGAAGGAAACAGTAGACTGACTTTAACATTAAATCCAAAAAGAAATAATTTAATATCAAAATTATGCATTCAAGGAGTAGAAAAGCCTGGTGGTATGAACATAAAAGAGGAGGGCCAAAATGCTGTATTGTTGAGAACATACGCAAATTCCAGGAAAGTTAAACATAATGATAAGAAAACTTTTGATAAGAACTTCATTAATGAAAACAGTCAGTCTGATTATAAATTGCTAAATATTGATGAAACAAATATTTGTGATGTTGCATCAAATTTACATAAATTTTGTATATGCAGAGATTTTGGCATGTTGTCTTACGATCAGTATGATGATGATTGCGAACATATTCACTTTTCGGGGCACAGGACATTAGATTGCAAGTCGGACATCATTTTTAGTATATATGGCGATAATGAAGTAATGAATTATGAAGAGCATATAAAAAGTGATGTTACTCTAACTGATTCTTCTGAAGAAATTAATGATGAAAATATATGTTGGTATTGTGCAGATTTAGAACCATATAAATTGGATAAGGACTGTGAGATCACTCCATCATTATTAGAGGTGGGTCAAAACTGTTCCAACATCTCTGAAACGTCTTTGAAACAAAATAAGTCTATAATAATCAAAATTGACGATAAAAAGGATAACTCAATTGGTACTGTAGTAGAAACACCTAAATTAAGCAATCTTGAACATAATATAGATATTGAAACTGTAAGTACAGAAAATAAATTGAAATTGAATATTGTGTCGGTTATTATGTTATAATAATTTCTTGATATTAATTGCAGGATGTAATATTATTTACTAATACAAATATGACGTCCAATGTAGAAGTTAGTGATCTAAATAATGATGGGAAAGAAAAAGCGAATATTAAGGACGACAATGATACGTTTCAAGACATATCCAGGGTATAATTCACATACTTATGACTTCGTATTGTATTATATTTTTCTTAATGATAACTGCTTATAAAATACTACAGCTTTAAAAAAATGTTGTTTATAGTTTTAGAATGTGTTTTTTGTGCAGTAATAGCAGGCTGATTTTTATTGCTTCTATTTTATTTGTTTTAAACATATTGTAATATTATTTAATATAATTTTATTTATTCAGAAACGTAAAACATCCAAAAGTCATAATGAGGTACCAAATAGTAAAAAGATCACCAATTCAATTACCTGTGTAATTTGCAAAGACGAGCTAGTAGAAACTTTGTGGGAGGATCATGTTGCCAAACATTGTCTTGTATCTCTGAAAGAAGGGGATCTTGGTGATATTGTAAGTGTTTACCATTTAATATTATACTTTTAAGCTAAGTATAGATTAATAAGACATTCAGTAAATAGGTGATTGATAAATATTTGTTTACGACTGTTGTTAGAAGATCGAAATAGTTGTGTTGTTCGCACCATTTTATTGTATACTAAAATTATATAGAAATTAAATTTAAATGTTTAAATATTTTCAGAACCTTTACTCCGAAGATTTGTACCTGAAATTAGAGCAACAAAAAAATAAAGAGGGTACATTGAACTGTTTAGTATGTGGCTTACAAAGTACATGCGTAAAAGATTACTTGAAACATTCGCAGAAATGTTTGAAATCGCAGGTATTTTTATCATACACTTACATTAATAAAAAGAAATATATTTTTTAATCATTATTTTTTTACCTTATAAATTAACATCATCTGTTACTTTTAGGTACATAATGTTAGTACTAAAAATATTGAAAACACGGAACAATTACTTGACAAGTCTGTAACATGTGGAGTTTGCAAAGATACTGTAAAAAGTTCTGAGTGGTTAACCCATTTCGCATCCATACATAATTATTTGGCGTGGAAGGATGGAGAAACACCGCTGGTAAGTTGCATCCGGCATAAGAATACTGTGGTAATAAAATGCTAGAAAATGTTTGTTATTATTTTTTAACACAGTACTATGTATTTTTTTTATTTATATCAGAGAACTATGCGTTTGCATACAGTTCTGATCTGAAATCGGCCTTTAGCGTTTTGCTACCTCGTTCTGCTAATTACTAATTTTGAACGTTTCGTTTATGTGTCCCTTCCTTTCCTACCAGCGTTTAAGAATTATTTTATGGCAGATATAAGTGTGGCAGCAGTGAGCCATGAAAGGGTTCTATCACCTTACTGTTTTTGCGGATCTCTTCACGAATAATATATTAATACAAATGATACGTTACTTACAGAAGTTGGACAACGAGGATGCAACGAGGGACCATTTGCAACGCGTAGTGCAAGAGTTGGGGGAGTTGGTGTGTAACAGATGCGGCTTGACTAGGAAATATCCTAAATCATTCATGCACCATGTACAGAAGTGCGCTAGTTTGTCGGTAGGTATTCATACGGTCAATGTTTATGAAAATTATCTTTGGCGATACTATTGACATGTTTTTATCTAGTTCACTTCAGTCGTGCATCATAATGCAATCCTTTTTAAAGCATGTTCACCTATTACATTATTTATTTAATATATTGGCAAAAGTGAAATAAAAGTCAAAATGACTGGATAATAAATATATTTTTATGAAAATTGAATTGAATCAGTGCATTGTCTTTAAAATTGCCGTTTGATAGCGTGTTTTACATTTTAAATTAATAATTACTATGCGATAATTAATGGCTTCTAATATTATGTTTAATCATTGTGCAACACAGTCTAACTAATAACGAAGTAGTATTTAATCATGATATATTACGATGATTGTTTCAGAAGTCAGATTCGAATTCATTAGAAGATATATCAGTAACTGGCGTTGTAGAGTGCGCAGTGTGTAATAATAAAGTAGATAACGCCTTATGGATTGAACACATAACAAAGGAACACAATTATGTCGCCTGGAAAGTGAACGAAAAGCCACTAGTAAGTTCATATAATATTTTTTGAGAATAACTCAATGAAAGGTTCTTGTCCAATCACTCTATGGATGTGATCAAACATTAAATGGGAATGAAATTCTACATACTCTATTAGAGACGAGATTCTGCTATTACTAAGTGAATGTCTTAAGTAACAGTGACTTGTACGTTAGGAGACCATCCTGACGTAAAAGTCACTAACTGAAATGTAAACCTAAAATTAATATTGTGTTTCTGTTTGGTTCTTTATTTATAATGATTTATTCGTTAATTTCAGGATGTAACCAATAGCAATGAGCTTCACAATCACTTAAACAAAATAATTAAAGCTGTTGGTGTTCTGAAATGCATCCTCTGTGGATTTGAACGTAAATATGCCAAATCCTTCGCGTATCATTTGAACAACTGTACTGGAGACATTGTAAGTTTAGATTATAATTAAGATTATAATTATTATTTAAAATGTAATTACTTTTTACTCGACTGCGTCAGAAGGAGGGTGATGTTTCGAAGGTATGTATGTATGTCCTTTTCTTTGGCACGCGCTACAGCTCATACGACTTGACGCATTGTGCCATATGACACATCATTAGAATCGGTTAAGTTTGCAGGGAGATATAGGCTATATAATTTAGAAATGGCGCTTCTAAATAGTGAACAAAATATTAAAAACAATGAACTGAACCTAAATGTAGTCAATAATGACTTAAAAATCGTTTTATTTTAATAAAATGTGTGTGCTTTTTATTTTTATAGGTTTCTGAAAGAACTTCATCGATTGCGTCTCGTATCATCTTCAAAAATGAAGACGCAATCCCAGAGGTTCCAAAGATTGCTCCATGCGGTGTCTGCAAAGAAGAGGTGATGTCAGAAAAATGGATAAACCATATAAAGGAAAAACACAACTATCAAGCGTGGAAAGAAGGTGAACAACCTATTGTAAGTATTATGAGTGTCTGTAGTAGCTTTTTTATAGACGGGTTTTTATTCCATGATTAGCTCTTTAGAATTTAGAGTAAAAAAATTCAAAAATATAAGAGGAGGCGGGATTTAGAAAGACTGAGCATAGGCGAGATAAGAAAAAATCTTCAAACAGAAAGACTTTTTGTATTTGTAGTACAAATTTCGGATTTTATTACAATACCTTCTGGAATAAGAAGATATTCAATATACGATATGGTATTCGAATTCGATACGATTTTCTATAAAGAACTTATATGCAAATTTTAATGATTATAGGCCTATGGATCTAAGCTGTTTGTAGACAATCAATTGTTAGTTAGATTCTTTTCTAAATGTATTGTAAACTGTAAAAATACACGTGAGAAAATAACATTTTTTCAGGACTTTAATGACGAAAAGTCAATCCGTTCACATTTGTATAGAGTTCTCCAAGAGTTCGGACCTTTGGTGTGCGCAAAATGCGGAAAATCTCGCAAATATGTCAAACTGTATCTGCAACACGTTGAAACTTGTACTGGTCCTAAGGTAACTAGTTCATATTTATATCTTCGTATACTTAGAAAAATAACTATGTTATATTAAACTAAATGTATACTTTATTATTGGTGTAATAATTAAATTTTAAAAGTGATAAATTATTATTAGGATCTATTTTGGAGAATTCAAGTATTATACTGTCTATTTTACAACAATTTAATTTTACAATTTAATTTCGACAACTAGTGATTGTGTCAAATCAAAAAATAATTTTTAATGATGAAGAACCCACTGAAGCGTTGTCATCTTTCATTAATTTGATATTAAGATTTGGTAGCAAGGACTGACAAGAGTATGGAAGGGGAACTCAGCGTGGTACTAGGTAAGGTAGGTAAAATGGTCATAGTTGTAGATCAATATTTTTTTTTACAGGAAGCCGATGAAACTTTGGACTCTTCCTATGTAGAATGGGATTCCCTTTTAGATATACCCTGTCCAGACGATTCTGTTACGGTAGAGGATACTGAGCCTACGAAGAGTGTACAGTGTAGCGTTTGCGACCTCGAGATGGATCCGATACGATGGCTCGACCATATTCAAAAAGAACATAATTATATGTCGTGGCAGAAAGGAAGGAAACCTCTTGTACGTATTACGGATTTTGCAATAGTAATAAGGAATTTTAAAAATTGACATTCTATGAGGGAACTATAGCTACATTTTTTTTTCGTAAAACATTTTAAAAGTGCCGCCTTCTGAAATCTGTGGTAAGGCAGATAGAATAAGTCTCGTCAAAACCAATGCAACAATGTTGAACCTTATATGGGGCCATATCTTATTTATGGCTCGTTAAAGATGTCCTTTGGCGCTAGAAGCTATTAGTGTTTGCTGCTTTCATTCTATAAAAATGCATTCTCATCTATTTTATTGTATAACATAATCAGAATCTGATTATGTTAGAAGATCTGAAGGTGGTAGAACTCTTTGTGGTTCGACTCCGAAGGCACCACCGCCACACCTATTTCTGCCTAATAACAGCAGTGTTATGCGCTGTTGTGTTCTGGTCTGAAGGGTGTGGTAAGGGAGACATACTTTTTCGAGGCAATCCATCTTAGTCCTCAGGGATAGGAACGCATCTGTGGCTAACCTTACGTGAGACTTTGATCTTACCTAGTGTTGATTACAGATACTTACCACCAGGTGGGCTGCACGCTCGTTTGCTAGTTCCATACTATAAAAAAAATCAGTAATCATACTTCATAAGATTGAGTAGCATACATTTATTTTAGAACTTATCCGATGAAGAGGCACTTCGGCGATACTTACATA
>MOOZ01000424.1:880010-890979 GCA_002930495.1 Cecropterus lyciades | reverse complement strand
TCACATAAAGGTTACACCATCAAACCCCACAAATTGTTTTGTATTTTACTTGAAAGGAATGAATTTGTTATTATTTAATCCAAACACATGATTGTACTGTTAAATTATACAATTACATAGAAATACGTCAACTACCAAGTTTCTTTTTAGTAAGCTTAGAAAATCCTACCAATACTTAGCGGTATTTGATATTCATCGCAGATTTATCGATATCAATCAGTTGTGCCACATTTTCAGGTCCTATTTCAAACTATGAGACTAACCTTAAATAGCAGAAAAGGTTATCAAGTATTTGCTTCAAGTATTCCCGCCGTATAAGACTTGAGGCTTACTTAAGCTTGTTCAACTTTAATAAATCAAGAACCCATAAATGTTGATGACGTTTCCGAATACACTCTTAAGAGATTATCTCAAACCTCATATACAATATCAATATAAGTCACTTGTCTGATCCGTCATACTGGAAACTTGTGTTGAATAGAGCGTGCGAGATTACTTCGAACAGGAACAGTTTTCCCCTTGCTGACATTCCTGGCTGTTGGCAAACCTAATCGATAAAGATAGTGCAAAACACTTTGCATCCATTATACGCTTTCTAGTATTGTCGACCTTTAGATGTTTTTAAACGGAATGCATATATTTTTCATTGATTGCACACATTTGAAATTTCTACTTTCGAATGTTCTTATTTTAACAAATAGCATTTAAGCATGCTGTTAGATGAGTATCATATGCTTACAAAAGTATGAGATATTACACCTAGGCAGCATAGTGTAGCAATATATAATTATAGAAGTTATTAGTCATTATCGTTAACCTTTTCTTTCTGAGTGAAGAGGACAATAATAGGTTTTCTTAAAATAGCTACTTAAATATCCACGTAGTCCATACATATATTTTGCAAAACGAAAACATAGTGATCAATTTCGTAAACCAATCTAATTTCAAAAGGATATACCCGAAATATAAAATTAAATAAAATTGTGGATGTCATAGAAGGTGACTAAGTCCCTCCCTCTCAGGACGTGGCTGGCGTTAACACCAGCGCAGGCCGACGTTGCCGGGCCGCGGATGTAATGCGAACGCTTTCTCGTGACCTGGCTTCGAACGTTCAGATGAACGCCGCGGAGTTTTAGTCGGTAAGAGTCCGATATATCCTTTCTGCATCCCCGGGTAGAAGGAGATCCATGAGGATTTCTCCGCGTAAAAAAAAGAAGGCGACTAAGGAACATAATCCAGGAAATGGGCACCAGGATCTTCCATTGTATCAACAACAGCCACAGTTTTCAATCATACCAGGCACGGTGACCATTAGGAAAATCTCCGACTATAGGAGACCTATGTCTAGCAATAGACTAGTCTGATTAATACTCGAAAAAAAAGAAGGCGACTAAGGAACATAATCCAGGAAATGGGCACCAGGATCTTCCATTGTATCAACAACAGCCACAGTTTTCAATCATTCCAGGCACGGTGACTATTAGGAAAATCTCCGACTATAGGAGACCTATGTCTAGCAATAGACCAGGCTGATTAATATTCGAAATATAAATACCTCAGTAAAAACACGAACAACTTTACATAATTGTATCCCAGTATTTGTACTTATCAATACGTCATCTAATTAGAGTTCACTTTCAGTTAATTACACAATACAAACAATCAAGAGCTAATGAAATAACTGTGATCCAAATTGAGTACCTACTATTAACTGATTGTTATTAAGTTGGGAGTAATTAAGTACACTTAATTGAACAAGGTTTATTTAACTATGTATTAATTAATTCCAAAGGTGAGCTTGTTTGTTAATAATTTATGACTAGGTATGCTTTTATTTATATATTTCTGATATCGAACTTTGAATATAGATTTTTAGTATTTAACGCTACACGCTTTGGAGACATACTTTTCCGAGGCATTCCATCTTAGTCCTCAGGGGTAGCAACGCGGCTGTGGCTAACCTTAGGTGAGACTTTGATCTTACCTAGGCTTGATTACAGATGTCCATGGGCGGCAGTAGCCACTTACTATCAGGTAGGCTGCATGCTCATTTGCTACTTTCAAAAAAAATACCGCTGCATAGTTTTTTAGATTAAATAAACTCAAACAACATTTTGATGTATCTAAGGTGTTCTCTTTGTGGTTAAATTCTGAAAGCACCAGCGCCACACCTATTTCTGGTTCTGGTCTGAAAGTTGTGGTAAGGGATATATACTTATCCCATGTGATACAACTTAGTCCTCAGGGGTAGCTACGCATCCGTGGCTAACCTTAAGTAAGACTATGATTACAGATGTTTATGGGTGGCAGTATCCACTTACAATCCGGTGGACTGCAAGGTGTTTTGCTAATTCCATATTATAAAAAAAATCAAACAAGGTATATTGATATTACGAAAGAGTATTTGTTCTCAACTTAGAGCAATTTATTTGTGCAGAAAAAATATTCTTCTAGGCAAATTATGCGTAGCAGATACCAGAAGAATTATTCTGTTCTCATCACTTTAATAATCAGTGTAAGAGTTTTTCATCGCTTTAACGACATGAATACAAGTACATACTACCGAGCTTGCGCCGTATCTACGAAGGCTGTCGCTCCGCTGGAGCCTCCTCTAAGCTGCATCCGCTCGTTACAATGACGTTCACAAGCGCTCATCCTTTGAAGTATAAACGCTTGAGATGAGATGAATAGAAACAGCTTTTTTGTTGTCGTGTTAGTGTTATATGTTAAAATATAATTGAATTAAACTAGGTCGTTCTGATAGGAGTTCTTACTTACTTCTTACCCTATGAGGTTTTTCTTATAATTTGGAAATGGGAAACGTGCATGCCGATATAAGTGACAACTGTCACTCAAAGACGTCTATAATAAACCCCGGATAACAGTAGTGTTACCTGAAGCTTCTTCGCTGCTTCAAATGCTTTGCTGGCGAGAAATAAAATGATATGACTCGGATAAGTATGTCCCCTTACCACGTCTTTTAAGCCAGAACACAGCAAAGCTTAGCAATACTATTTTTAGGCAGAAATATAAGTGGCGGTGGCTCATATGGAGCCAAATCAGAAAGACTTATACCATCGTTGACATTGAAGTTGTATATACCAGACTAAATAAATATAACAGAATAACAAAAGATTTTACCTCTGACAAAACCACGTGAGATTGCGCATTATAATGTCTCGGTCCCACAACATCAAGTAGAATAAACCTCAACTCAAAATAGAAACTTGAAATCCGTAAAATATTTTGTTAAGCAAGGATCAAATCACAAGAAAGTGTGGCGACCTTTATGTCATGTGAGCCTTGAAAAGGCAAATTTACGCCTAAAAACCTTTCCCATTAATTTTTGTACGTCTATAGAAATAATATAAAGTGCATTTTCTTAGGAGTAGCTGTAATGCGGTGGCATTGTATACAGACAGGTAGTCTGTATACAATGCCACCACAATAGATTTTTGAGAATACAGTAACGTATATGTTAGAGGTATAATTATCATACGGAATTAATATATTCAGATCAGAGCAAGCCCTATTACGCAGCCCTATTACGGCCACAGAGCAGAACTCAAGACAGGTTGCATTATGTGCATTCAAGCCACAGCTGCGTGCCGTCGTGCGGATTAAAATTGAATGTATAATGTAGTTCTCCATCCAGGATCATCTTACTCCAATGTACGATGAAATTTAGTGATATATATTGTAGATGCATTTAATTTTGGGGGTAGCGCTCTAAGCTTAATAATTAATTATTATTCATGATGGAGTTGGAGGTATGTCACAAAGGGTATGGTCTGGAGATATGTATGGAGCAATTAAAGTAACAAACGAGAATGCAGTCCATTGGATGGTAAATGGTAACTGACGCCCATGGACATTTGTAAAACTTCATAAAAATCAGGGGTTCTATTTAAAGTCAACCACTGAAGTTGCATTGCTACTCCCGAGGATAAGGAAATATAGTTTTGGAATTACCTATCTTTTTATAATAGAAGTGAATTAAAAACCAAAGAAGTGTTATCAGGAAACAACACTACATTAGGTAAGCTCTGAATTAATCAAGGTATATCGTTTATACTCTCTAAGTACTAAAACTAAGAACTAAATAAAACATAATTAGTTTAAGTGGCACTCTCTGCATACCATAATGTGCTTCCTTGAACAATAGAGTTATAATTTCTACATAGTTACGTAGCCTTAAATAAATAACAGTACACACCTGGCATTTGCCCTTACTCTATCAAGAAGTACAAGTGTGAGTATAATACAAATACATACTTTTCATAGCACGTTTAAATAATCACCATCACTAGCCAAATGACTTCAATGTCTCAATGCATTAAGTCTACTCTTTATGTTAAACTACTTTTACTTACAATATAGTGTACATTAAACAAGTAAAAACAAATAAAAAGGACACGAAATCCATCTTAATAACGCTGTTTGAAATATGTGATCGACTCAAATTTATACATCGGTAGAACCCGAAGTCAAATGCTAATTTATCGCTTTCCCTGTGGATCAAGTTATAACGCCTAACAGAGACTTGTAAAATTTGAAACTCGTTCACGAGGGTGAAATGGCGCGCGGACACTTGAAAACATGAACAAAAAGTAAACGAACATCGTGTTTTCATTTATTCCCGTCATTTGTATTCAGCGCGCGCCGCGCGGTGTCCGCTTAACTCCGAGACTCGCGGAACGTTCATTTGAATGAATGGCTGATAGTACAGATATTATGCTGTGGAAATTCGTCTATGTTAAACAAACACTTTGGATTAAACTACTACTACTTGTTGTACCGTCGCTCAGCTCTCTGTCAGTTGAAAGCAGAATGGTTTGCTAAATATCTGAATGATATCGTTAGTTAACTTTAGCAATTATCATTTAAAATATTTAAATGCGTTAGGAGAGTGCTCTTGTTTTCTCATGGATTTAACTTTGTTTGGTATGAATGTCGATTGTAATAATATGTATAAACCATAAACGTACGTGACATTAATTTTATTATGAAATCTGTATGCCTAACGTGGGACTCACGTATTAAGGAATCAGGGTCGGAGTTCCAGGACCCAGATTTTTTCAAGCATATTTACAAACCTTTATCTTTACCACACCTTTGTAACTAGAATATTGACTAGGTGATGATGCTACTGGAAACACATTAAAAACCAAATTTCTGCTGCATAAAAATAAAATGTTTCAAAAAAGGTAGATAATCTTTACCATAAAGATGTGTTTTGAATCAATGATTTCATTTTACAGATTAATTCCTCACTATCACACGAAAGCCGTTTTATATCATCCCACTTAAAATTAAGCAGTACCACTCCCAGAGCGGTGTAACTCCGCGTCCAGTATTACCCATTAATTGTGAGCTGACACACGACGCCAGTTCACAATAATCTCTCCCGAGCGATCCATCGTATGGAATGAATTGCTTGGATTATTTTTACTGTGCGTCGTTTATCCATTCGGCGTGAGTTCCATTTCACATTTAACATTTTGTCCTTGCAGTCTAAATTGGAACAGCGTGTTGGAGATTGTTATATACTTTACCCAGTTGTAGAGGGATCCGTGCCCAGGAATAAGAGAGTGCAAGCATACCAGTATCTCAAAATAGTTAGCTCAAGTATTTGCCCCTGGGATCAAAACTTTTCCAATTTAACTTGTATTCAATATTTTTTCGCTACATAACTTTGTTTTGTATAATTTTTAGTTACAGTAAAATAATAATAAGTGAACACTTCAAATTACAAATCACAATTTCTAAATATAAAAATAAATATATATAAAGTTTAGAGGTACAGAACCTTCCGTGCGTGCTTGACTCGACCTTGGCCAATTCATTAATACTACCTACTAATTTTATTAAGAACTTAGACGCTTTGTGTTCTTTAATATTTCAATACAAATCATCTTCAACTCATTATTGTCCCACTGCTGGGTATGGGTCTTCTCTCAGAATTAAAGAGAGAATTTTAGGCCAATTCGCACGTGGCCAGCGTCTACCACGCTGGCCACTTGCGAATTGGTAGACTTAACACACTTTGACAACTCCATTTTTATAGAGAACTATAAGGTGTGAAGGCACGATGTTTTCCTTCACCGTAAAGCAGTGATAATTAATTTCTAATACGCACATACTTTTAGAAACATCGGTGGTGCATGCCTGGGATTCGAACCTCGGAACCTCGATTGAGAGACCGAGTTTCAACCATTAGATTATCGCTGCTTGATTCAAGCTTTTAATTTCATGAGCAAGAAATTGGAACAAATTAATTGGGTCACGGATCAAGGCCGTTTTACCGACGCTTAGGCGTCTGATTTTTTGTACTTAATAGGAACTTAAGTTAATAAAATGCAAAAACAGTGGACGGAAAATAAATATCTCCTGTTATTTTCATAATTCCACGAAATGTAAAGGGCAATTGTAAGTTCCTCCGCGTTTTTTACAGGCCTCTTTAAGATGCCGATAGACGGTTTGTTTCCTTCGTTATTTAAAGATGTTAATCTTTCCGAGGCTTAAAAATGATTGCTAGGAATATTTTATTCTCAGAAATCTATAAGAAGAACATAATAAATAACATCTTTATCTTGGAAGCCTTATTTCAAAAAGTTACCGAAGAGAGACGAAACATTCCCTTCAAACGACATTTCAAATTAAGGGCTATTTTCAATACAACTTGAAACGAAATTTCGTCGTCTTAAAAGATCGGACACATACATTTGCTTTTTACTCTCAACGCTGACTTTACAGCTCCTGAAAATTACAATAAAAGTAACTTGAAACAGAAAATTCCGGCCATACAGCACCCTGAGTACCATATTGGAACGGTTCATTCATATGACAAAAAAACTTTTATATAAGAAAGGAATGATGAGTTAACAAAAGAAGAAATAGAGGAGCATTCGAGGTTTTTTTTGCTGAAGCTTCAAAACCCCTATATGGAGGCTTGTAAACCCTTAATGAAATGCGTCCCATACTTTTAAAAATACTGATTTAAAAAATCTAAATAAATAATGAAATAAATAGCGATAGAGAAAATATACACAATGGTACAAGGTACGCCAACGAATCGAGCAAGGAACCAGCGGCGTCTACATAAAGAGTTCTGCTTAAAATAAACAAATGCGTCGCGCGTACAATTTACTGCACCGTTTGTGTATTGTAGGACAAAGGTTTCGTTTCTCACAATCCGCGTGTCGAGCGAGCGCGGTGAACTGTAAAAGTTAAATTGTAAATTCCTTTACGTTTGCCGCGTGACAGCGTGTCGACAACTGCGGTTCTTCTGTTTCAGTCTCGAATAATAGTTTTTGTTTTTCAGTAAATAGATTTGTCAATCCCAAGAATGGTCATTAACAGCAGACGAGTCGCCAACTTATCAACGACTTAATTGAAAGTAATTTTTGCTATTTTCAGAACCTATCTATAATGAGAATCACATATGTCGCAAAAAACGTCAAAGGTGATTATTTTAGATTACATTTGACGTTAACGATAACGTTACACTAATATTACATGTATCCCAAGTGCCCTAAATTCACAAAAACGTGATTACACATGCGCCGAAACCCCGAAACCGAACTCTATATTCATAAATTATCATCATCACAACGCACATCTTAATATTATTTTAAAGATTGATTTTTTCCCCGAGTTCTTCTCATAACGTAGACTTACCGAAGGAAGCAGTAATTCCCTAAACGAACTAAGTAGGGGTTAAAAGATTTTTTAAATAACAATCATTACCAACGTTTTTCATACCATTTTTCTATGAACACTGAATATTCCCATAACTACACGAACTACACTGCAGAGTGGAACAGCCCGGCGGGTCGCAACGCGGCGCGAATACGCAATTGTTGTTCCCGCAGACTCCGTAATGGCACGTAGTGTTTTAGTTCGTTTAACTTACAGAGTTATTTGTGTTCGTATGTTGAAACATTTTTGTTCTAGAAATCATATGAACGTTAACCTCTTATAATGGGAATTAAAATAATATGTGGTTTTCGAAGTTTAATATTAATTATCACATGATTTATCAAAGTTTTCAATCAAATAATCCTATTACTGGTTCTACATCATAGAAATTGTAAAGGGTTGATTATGACGAACTTAATAATTTATAAAGTTATTAGTTACCTACAAATCCGTAAGTATCATTTTAAGTCAGTTTTAAACACCACTATAAAAATTCTTCACCTATATTGTAAATGTTTTTTTTTTGTTACATTACACAAACAGCGCTGTTTCTCCACCAACTGGAATACCAAACTGTTCAATATAGGCATGTATGTTAGAAAAAGGTGTGCGCGCCGAGTGCCGGCAATATTTCTGGCTGACAGAGTGGCGTCCGTAGTCAAGTTAGTGTTATCTGATTTATTGCCGTGCGTACTGCGGACACACGGTCATGTAGGATATCCAACTTAAAAAGGTATTTTATTTAGTTTAAATAAAATGTATTTGAATTCCGTAGCACTGTGTATATAGTTTCACTATGAGAAGAATTCTGGATTATATACCCGATTAGATTTTCAATTCCAATTATCAGTTTAGTTTGTGTCGATATGGCTGCTATACTCATACCACACTGAATTCTCATGTGAGCCTATGAGTGCCGAAAGTACTTAAACGTATTATCTTAGTAGTAATTTAAAGCAAGTCCGAGTATGCATTATATAATAACAGAGCAACGCTCCCTGGATCCATCCATTTCATTTGAAAATTTCCAAATGAAAGTCAGACATAAATATTTTATTACCCAAAGGACTCATTTGGAATGTCTGTTTTGTCAGATCCTCCACATCAGCATATAATAGCGATTTCTGTTACAACATTACAGTTGTCGTAACCAAAAATAGTAGTCCGTGGTGCCGATGTAGATATTTTACCTTAGGATTAGAACAGCGCGAAATTGCCACACTTAAAATTCGGTCGACAACCCTTAATACAATGTGTCACAGTACCCACCCGCAGGGTCAGGGCGAACTCCCGACTTCATTACGTGTTGTTTGCAGACCCTCTTATCATCTGGTTACCCGAACCTACTTAGCTTACTTTCATAAAAGGCGATCATCATAATTTCGTGCCGTAAAAATGAAATCTAAGATTCCAAAATTTATTGATAAACTCATATTGCTTTAAACTTAGCTTAAAGCTACTGTACTGCGTGACTTCCTTCGTAGTGACACATGAGTCTCTTGATATAAATATATCATCTCGGTATCCCAACCACCATTGTATCGTATATTGTTATCGTATATTCGTATATCTTTACCATTTGAATAGATTGCTATTAATGTGTACCTAACTTAGCGAATAGCCTAGTAATTATAATACGTATGTATGATGCAATTAAACATATTGTTCTGCACAAAGCTATTGAAGCACCTGTTTCACGGCTGTGCGGTTGAACGAGACAATAGTGTTTGTCCTTAATGTGCCGTAAACTTTGGCTTAATTATTCCGCGAACCATCAAATTACAGTCTATCTACCTATCTAAAAACAGCAATAAAACGGATTATAATAGAGCTGTGCGGTATATACCAGTTCACTATTAAGCATTGTTTACTGCTATCATATTCTGGCGCAATAAAGGAAAGACACTTATAGTAGGCGTTCCAATTTACTCCTCAAGAGTAGCAAAGCACCAAGTACCTGTCCTCAGGTAGCTCCGTTATCATATCTTGCTTGGGTTACGAGTGACCATGACCATGCGACAGTGACAATCCACCATCAGGTGGACTGTATATTTGTTTATTACTTCTATATTATAAACAACAAGCTGTTCATGCTATAATTTGAAGAAAGAATCATTTCTTGAGCTAATAAAGCTCAAATTATTTTGTAATTTATATTGTAACAATTTCGAACTCGGTACATACTCGGTACTCGTGCACGTAATATTTTAATTATCTCAAAACATATTTGAGTTATAATTTTGTTAACAACACTTTTAGAACGGCTTCCTTGATACAAACGACATCGATATACTTATCTCATTTACCAAAGCCTTTTTACTAAGTTCACAGGAGCAGTAACGCATATATTGCCAATCTCAGGAAGTTCTCTAATATCATTCCGGATTGATTACTGGATGGATCATTATGGTGCTAATCGCATAGTAGGATCAATAAACTGCTTCAAAAAGAGCTTACCAATATCAAATACTGAAATATGTACGATGATATTACCGCTTTTTTCACTATACATATGCGTTTTATCGCTGGAATGGAAACAACTTGTCGGTATGTCGGACGTCTAACCAAAATGTTACGTATTCTTCATCTATCCTCATCTCTATACATTAAATCTCCTTAATGCCCGGTTCCTCTGTCTGTCATATTATTTATTGACATTCTATTAACAATTAGCTGCTTAACTTTTAAGTTGTAAAATAATGGTGTTATTAAATAAAATTCTTGATGATGATGATAGCAATGTCGGTAAGATGTGTCTGCGAAGATGTATTGCTATCGGTTAGTAAAGATGCTCTAACAACAACAATAAAACTGTCGTGTAAAAACCGTACATTCATGTTTCCATGAATATAATGAAATACTCGGAAATAATTTTAAGTTACGGTCCGAGTGGTAGTTTTAAAGTTTGGCCTCGCGCCAGCCCCCAGGGTGCACATATTGTGAAGCCTTGCTTGAGAGGTTATGTCTTAAGACGCTTACTTACCTCGGCTGAGCTCCAAAATGATGTAGCGCTTGAAACATTTAGCTTTTTTATAGTATGGAAGTAGCAAACGAGCCTGCAGCCCACATAATGGTAAGTAGCTACTGCCACCCATGGACATCTGTAATCAACCCTAGGTAAGATCAGAGTCTCACCTAAGGTTAGCCACAGATGCGTTGCTACCCCTGAGGACTAAGATGGAATGCCTCGCAAAAGTATGTCTCCCTTACCACCCCCTTCAGACCAGAACACAACAGCGCATAAGACTGCTGTTATTAGGCAGAAATA
>MOOZ01000424.1:822954-836950 GCA_002930495.1 Cecropterus lyciades | reverse complement strand
ACTATTAATTTTCAATTAGAATGCCAGTGGCCTTTAAACCCTTAATTGACTTATTTTGCTTCAAGTAGATTGATATATTATCGTGTGCTGATTACATCAGTTTACAAAAATATTTATCATTTACGTTCCATTTCATTTTTGGGTCATCGGACGGCAGTGTCGCTATTATAAAAAATTATAAACATTATAAACAGCGGAATATTGTTCAGAATTAATTTATTATTTCATTTATTTTTTATGATACGAATTAATTTATATTTTATGATACCAAGAGTCGTGTAGTCCACTTAATTTGTAAACCGATAAATGAATGCTAACTACTAAGTCAGAACGCTTCACGTAAGTCAAGAGAAGACATATTGTGTCTTACCGCTTCTTTAAATATAGACCCGCAACGTTCCACAAAGACAGACCGTAATAATGATATCTTCGACGTTGAACGATAAACTTGAACAGTTGAACAGATCTATAACAGACTAAAGTTGTGAACCACATTTCTAATTTTCAAAGCAAATACCGTTTACTAGTATTTACGGCAGCCATACACCAGTTATCTGCAACGACGCGCAAGACCCATTAAGTCCGCAGTTTACGGCCAGATAGTGACCGCACGCGTCATACGGACTACGACATATAAAAAAAATACATTTTTAATTTTATACGTTTTAGTATTTTTAAAGCAAATATTGGAAATACTATATCCGGTACAAATTCAAATCTTCTGCAGCAAATCAAATAAATTCAACATATATTCCTCAAAGTGCTTTACAAAATTATGTTTGAAAATTATTAAGGTTTAACTATAAGAAGGTGATCGGTGGTTTTACTTATAGATAAAAAAATTCGAGACGTTTTCACCTTAAAAAAATATAATGCTATTCAATTACTAAAATCAGCAATCGTGGGCATAGGACATGTGTCCCGTGGCCTTCTTTTGGATAAATTGTATAAATTGTATGGAAGAATACCAAAAGGACTCAAAGAAACTATATATGTCTATCTATACTTATACTTATTATAGAACTAAACCAAGTGTAGCCACCTAAGACTCGTAAATGAGGTGAGCTTGAAATTATTACCAACTCAAGTATCCCCAAACACATAATATATTAGTACTGTCAGGCAGCACGTAGTGGCCAACCGCCAGCTCTAATCATTACTTACACTAATTGCAGCTGCAGCTTTGTTTGTAATGCGGTACAAAAAAGGAATTGTAGTGTAAATACGCGTTTATTAATTTAAGTCAATCATCTCTCTCACAACATATAAAATAAAACTTACGATGGTTTTACAAATACTTTTTACCGATCCTACATTATTTAAGTACTAAATCATCTGTAGCAAGTAAAAGCTATTTTTCTTACAATTTAAATATCACGGTGGTTTTATAAACTAAATAAAATGATGCCAAAAAATTAAGACCTAGACAAAACTGGCTTCAGCTTTGTTCAACAACATGAGGAAAGCATAAACATAAAAAAATCATTGTATGAAAATATGAGTACCAGAAATGTTTCCGAAACCATGGTCACCCCCGATATAAATCGTTTCACAGTGCTCTCCTGCAATCGTAGCGCAAACCACACTAGTCATTGAATCGGAAATTATTACCTGTGTGTCGTAACGCGGCGACGCGGCGCGCGGCGTCAGGACAACGCAGCGCGGGCGGCGCGCCAGCTCGAGTCATCATTTATTTCACGTGCGCTGAACTTTGATTTGTGTTTACGATTGAACAGATTTCTGTTACCAAAATAGTGCCGTTACAAAATACTACACAGTCGCATTACATTAATCAAAATCATCATCATCAAAATTAAATTAAAACACAAATTGTCAAAACGCTTTATAATATGCATTATATAGGCAGTTGCCGAGCATTCACCAATGTGCAGCTGAATTAGAAGAGCATTTTCTCAGCTTCAGATTTCCAAGCTTTGCTATCATGTCAAGCGTTCCAATTTCCATGAAATATGCTTTTTAATCGCTATAAATAATTAAGTTTTAAGAGTATTTTAAGGCAGAGATATGAAATAATTAGTATTTTGAAATTACAAGGCATACGTGACCTGCAACGAGTGAAATTCTAATTGTATTTGAGATCGACTACAAATTAACATAAGCAGCTGGGACCACTTACCAACGGACGACCCGCATACTCATTTAATTCTCCAATTTCAAAACCATCAAAACTGAATCTGAAACTAAATCCATTTATTATACAATTGAGAATTAATTGGACCATAAATCTGATCTTAGACGTAAGTCTGACATTCGTAAATTAATTTAGAGCAGTGCGCCCAAGAAGTTTCAATTAAGTGCAAAGTTTTTCAATTCGCCGCGCACCTGGCGAGTTCTGTTGCGTTTTATACTTTACAGCCATTTCAAGTGGCTAAGCGCTGAAGTTGCTATCGACAAACCCGTTTTAATAGACGGTAAAATTGAAATATTCTTGTGTCGGAACTGGAACTATTTGCACGTAAATGGATACGGACAACTTCTTAGTGTTTTCCTAAACAACGGGATTTCTCTTCATGTAGTATGGGCACTGATTGGATCCTTTTGCTCTCTTATCGTAGATGGATGGCAATACGGGTCCAGAAGTTGACTCTTACAGGTAATTGATGATTTTAATTTAAACGTTATAGGTTTATTCATGATTTAATTACGTGGTATCAATACCGCAACGATAATACTCATAATTAGTTCTTTAACAGCAAATCTGCATGTATGTGTGTAGGTACATAATTACAAAAAACCACTTGAAAACTAGATTTGTCTAGATAAATCTCAGACCTCAGCTCAGATGTAACGAAGGTATATTCGTATCGAGTGTTATAAAATATTGAATAACACTTAAATTACCATATATAATTACCATGTATAATATGTACAAAACAATATATATACAATTTTTGCTGTTATTTTTCTAAGGTAGAGGAGTATATCGTACAAAGCTGTAACAATCCCTGGATCTATATAATATAATTCCCTCGCTTGTTCAATTGGGTCGACATCAAATATTTCTCACGAAACATAAATTTTCCTTGCAAACCATATTTCCCCAAATCCTGGGTAGATCCCTTTGAGCAGGCGAGCAGGCTTACACCGACACTAAGGGATTACACTAATTCAATATTCCGCCGCCTTATCAATACTACTAGTAACACGAATGATTCTTAGAATAGCCCTAAAATATTACTACCATATTTATATATACTTATATATAAAAATGAGATGGTGTATCTGTATGTTACTCAATCACGCAAGAACCACTGGTCCGATTTACATAAAAAGTGCATGGATGTAGCTTATTTAACTAGTCAGTCTGTAAGCTATTTTTGATTTCGACATTTTTCGCTATTTAAAGATGACGACTATTTTAGTGACGTCACTACACCCTTGGGGTCAGACTTTCATATTTCCATTCAATAAAAAAAAAACCCTACAAATAGCAACAATTTGATGGCTTAGAAGCAGGGGTATTTCAGCTAGTTGTTTATAAAAAAATATATGTAGGTTTGTGAATAAAGAAGAAGTCTTCCATTTATATACTAACAGTAAGTTATACGCTTTTAACAGAATAAGTATTTGAGTCTGTTCAAATACTTATTCTGTTAAAAGAGTATATTGCACAACATTGTCTCCGTGCACTCCCTTGGACGGTACTTTAATTCTTACATTGAAATCCTAATATTTTCTGGTTGAGATGCAGTTTTACATCCGTTTACACAAGAAATTCCTCTGAATCTATTCATCTGTTTCGAATGGTGTAGGTACATACGGAAAAAAGGTTAGAAACCGGTTTTATCTACTAGCTTATGATAATTATAATATTGAGCATCGATGTTCCAATTTCTTTATATAAATATAAAGTAACTCAAAAACAAAAAAAACACCCGATTATTTTTTTTTTTAATTAAATAGCAAACGAGTATGCAGTCCACCGGATGGTAAATGGTCACATGCCCATAGACGTCTGTAAGAAGTTCATATAGACCAGAGATACCTGAAGACGATCAAAGATGCGTTGCTATTTCTGAGGACTAAGATGGTCGCCTCATATGAAAGTGGCAACCACACACTTCCACCGAAACGCAAGGATTGCTTCAACGTAGAAATATATATGGCTTTGGTACCTCCCCGGTCGAACCATACTCGTGCTACTGCCTTAAATAATTAATTATTATGTTAATGTTATTAATTATTTTAAATGTTCTTAATACGTGTAATATTTGCTCCGAGAACTCAACCATTATTCTTTGCGGCCGAAGGGAAACAAAGTAAAAACAGAAACGAGCAAAGACAAACACATCAGGGCATGTTAAACAGAGATCACAGGGAGTCTGGGCCAAACTGACACAACAAGTCTGTTTATCATTAAGAGACGTTGTGTAAGCTTAGGAGCGAAAGTACGACGTATTATATAGGTTTTAAGAAAATGCAATTTTGCAATAAAACAAAATTATATAAACTTATATAGGTATATAGAGCAATGATAGCCTAATGGTTGAAACTCGGCCTCTCAATCGAGGGTCCGAGGTTCGAATCCCAGGCACCACCGATTTTTCTCAAATTATGTGCGTATTAGATGTTAATTATCCTTACTCCGGTTGTGTTCCTTTGGAGATCCCGGAGTCCTCTTCGTAGTGCCAAGGACGGCCACCGGGGGGTTTTAATGCGGTAAAAATCCCACATAACCTGGCGTCGCTCCCACGACGTCAGGTACCTTTTGAAGGTTACCCCCTCGAAAACAAAAAAAAAGACGTTAACTGTCCTTGTTTTACGGTGAAGGAAAACATCGTGAGGAAACCTACACACCTGAGAGTTATTTAAAAAAAAGTTTTTAAAGGTGTGTGAAGTCTACCAATTGGCCAGCACAGTAGACTATGGCCTAAAACTCTCTCATTCTGAAAGAAGACCCATGTCCAGCAGTGGGACAATAATGGGTTGACGGTAATATAAACTTATTTATTTCAAAACACTGTACTACTATTCACATTTTACACATATATTCAGGTACTGAAGGATACCATTTTCTAAAAATTAATACCTATAAATTCTATATATCTAATATTGAGTGAATAACGGTTATAGCTCCACAAAAACTCAATAAACATGATGATTATATTTCGGAGTAAATAATCACACATTTATTACATATTAATTTAAACTTGCTCTATGTGAAATGCCCGAAGAAACATTAACGACATTCGGTCAGTGGTGATAGAGGCTGAAACCCTTTTAATTCTCTAAGGACACCTGTGTCCAGCAGAGGAATAGTAATGTTATGGTGAGAAAAAAATTCGAGCTAAGTACTAAATTAGATATTACAGTCTTTATACGAGTATGTCCTATGTTTTGTTAAAAATTATATATCCACGACAATGGCACTCTCACTCATATTCCACCTGAATTAAAAAATATATACAATCTAAACCTGGCAGAATAAATCCGGAACATCAGGGTAATATTGAACAAATGTCAATAAGTTTCAACATGGTACGATTTCCGCTCCGTCTACATTTCGAGGATTTAATAAATATTAGCGATAAACCCACGCTGCGGTACTGGGCGGGCGATATATTATGTCGTGTTGCGACAAATTGTGGTGGAAACGCGCCGGTTTGTATCTGCCGGGGTGAACAACGTGGGGCGCGAGGCCGGGCCGGCAAGTCCGGCCCTAGCACATCGCACCGGGTGCGTCGAGGCCGGACACATTGCGAGTGGCATGATGCGGATTCGGTGCAAGGTAGTCGTAATGTATAGTTTTGATGAACGTATATCAGAACCAAAATATTATAGCATATTTTTAATTTTTAATGTTCATTAGTTAATAAATTCCAATTTATTCTTGTATATTATATTTGCATGCCATTGTTGGCTAAATGTATGGACTTAATACTTTATGAACAACTTATTGTACCTACTACATTTAAGGCAAATAAATGATTAGATGATTAATAAAAACATTAAATCATAATTACACTACTTTACATAAATGCGATAATAATTATTAATCTTCGAGTGTATAAACCGAGTTAAACACTAATGTACAGAGTTTGTATTTCACCACATCTAAATAATCAGCCATCAGCCAACTGGAAAGAAAGTTTGAACTATATTACCCACTCGGTAAGAGTAAGAGCTTTTACTAAATTAAGTTATATTCACAATTTCGTTTATGTGTACTTTGTTGTTTGAGTATAAAAAGTATAAATGTATGGTGCATTTTATTTTATATTAATATGTAAAGCAAAACTTCCGATTATTTTTTACGAATACTGCGCATTGAAAAGTGTGACATTTGTCATAACTAATGTTCATATGGAAAAGGAGTACAGAAAGGTGATATCTATGTATAATACAATAAGTTTTATCTACATATCTTTTACTTAAACGAAATAAAACGCTTATTTACGTTTAAATATTTAGTACACACAGTTTAAATATTTAGTACACGTAAATAATCGTAATAATCAATGAACATTTTATAAGTATCTACTAGTTATATTATTGAATTTTTTTCTCCAGCGCTACGTCTCTAGACAGATCGAGGGCGGGCGGAACTTGCTAATTAGCGAAATGGGTCGACTCAGTGGCCTTTATATACGATCCCTTTAATAACTTGATGAGAATCTTAAAATTAGACCTCAGAATTGAAGCTTTGTTGTAATTTCTTTTGAAAAACGATTGAAACGAAATATTATTTCCAAGAAAAAAGATAAATCAGTAAGTTCCACGAATAAAGACAGCTGAACAAGTTTTTACGGTTGTTATTATAATATTAATCATATTTAAATTCGCAAAAATATTCCATTTCTTCATAATAGCAACAATTAATCGGCTACGAAATACGGTTTTACTGCATAAGCGTCACAGGTAACAAGTATTTATGGTCAAATTAAATGTACAGATATAGTGTAAAACTGCGGTCCCCGGCCGTAACTTACACCCAGTGGTCATAAATCGCGGCAGTGACCTGCGAGCGACGCTCGAGCGCAGCTCACTGTGTCCGCAGCCCGGTATAAATCACAATGCGCGACGCCGGTGAGAAAACAAATGAATTTTCCGACAGATAAGTACTTTCTTCTGATAACTTAGTTGAAAAAATGTATTCATATATGGTTAATTACATACGATGTAAATTCATATTGGTCACGCAACGCCGCACGCCGCACTTACTTGTGTCGTATAGCTGTAGTATTAAGCGTTGTAGAGTTTTACTTATAAGGGTAAGGAATTGCCTGAAACGTTTCACCATATTTACAAGTAATAACAAAAGCATCTGTGACCCCTTATATCTGCCTCCAATACGAGTAGCAGGTGTATGTAGCCCCCCAGATGGTAAATTGACTGGTTGAATTGATAACTGTCTTCCTGTAAAATTTAACGCAAAACTAGTATTTCTAATAAAGTTTAAAGTAGTTTATAAGACGACAACAAAGTACGCTGGAGTCCATACAACGGCTTTAGGGCGTTTATAATTCAACCCACAGAGCCACAGGCAAGAACACGGACCACATATAACGTGTCGCGGCAAACATATTGCGTTTGTTTGGTTACAGCGTTGAAATCAAGACACAAATCAGTTCAAGGGTTCTTTGTACCAAACGATTTTCTCAAATAGACTCCTTATACAGCACAATTTTATAACGCATAATTGTGTCGTAATTAGCTAGTCGTACAAAATAAAACTCTAACGCTATATAATACTACAACTACTACAATAATACTTACCGTGAAAAGCTTAATGCACCGCAAACTAATGCAAACACAACTAAAAGCAAACCTAAGTGAGCACTAAAATGTTTTTTTTATTTTTATATACATATATATAAATACTATGTGAGTATTTATAAAGAAATATTTAGGAGAATTGAGTATAAGTATTTTTACAGTGTTTGTCTGTGTAATTGCATACGCATCAAACATCCGATTTCACTTTAAGGGGTTGAAATTATATTTACGTTGCGTACATTAAGGTATCAACTATAATCTTTTTCTTTGAAATCCATCTACTCTATCAAAAGTTATTACAGGTTTAAATTATTTTTTTTTATAATGCGGCTAAAATCGCGGGGAACTAGTATATATATACACATGTATAATTAATGAGTTGAATCCTCTATCTTGTGGGCACTAGTTATCGGCCCATTGCGAGTTACTGGTCTGTTTGTTCAAGTTTAAATTGAGTTTTGTGCGGCACACACGTTGTTATGGCAACTGTAACGGTGCGGGATGCTACTCGGAATTACTTTGAATTTCAATTTATCTTTATAATATTATGGAGATGGGTTTGTTCACTTTTTATCACAAAATACGTTTTTTATACTACACATATTTTAGTACAATGGGTTTCTTTATAAAATAATAGATTGGGTAGGTACTAATCATATTATGTAATATTTATAAACAAAGCTACTTTCTAGTGTGATAAATATCTGAGAAGAATATTATTGATTTATTACGTAATGTAGACGAAGAAAAAGTGGAACATAAAAAAATGTACAAACTGTCTAATTTCCATAACAACAAATTTTTACAATGCAACGTCACAATGTTTTTTTTTACTTCATATTATGAAATAAAAAAGCGAGCGGTGCGTTGCGGAGCGGTCACCATACCGGTCTGATATAATTTGATAGTTGTTACTTTGATTCTATAAACAAGCATAAAATCTTAAAAATTGGCGGTAAAGTGTAATGCATATTATTTTCAAAATTAACGAGAATTTAGAGTAGACGATGCGACGTCACCTACACTGGATCAGACCTGATTCGAAGGACCAACGCGTAGGACTATGCCATGGAAGGGACAAAACTATAAACTATATATATAGTAGGTAACATCGTTAAAACATTAAAGCAAAAAAATCGACAGCTTAAAAATATTTTTGTTCATAATGATATACATATATTTCATTTAACGCTTATATGCGTTTTTGTCAAAATAGTCAAGTTAAAGTATTATTATAAAATTAAGTATTATATATGAAGCATGTTTCATCACAATCGGTTCAGTAAGTTATTAGATATAGATTGTGAAAGTACTGATGAAAAGTCAAATATTTTTTAATATACACAAATGGGGTATCAAATAAGGCATAGGGCATAACAAATAACTTACACTTACACATATTTTATCAAAATCGGATTAGCCATTTACTAGATATAGGGGGTTAAAGTGAGGATGAAAAATTCAATGTTGTCAAATATACCCAAGTGGGGTATCAAATGAAAGGGAATGAGGTGTATATTACAATGAGGCATGTTTTATCAGCACTGGATCAGTCAATTACAATGTATAAGGGGGGAAGGGGAAGGGGAGTTGGGATGCATAATCGAATATTGTCAAATATACCCAAGTAGTGTATCAAATGAAAGCTTTGGCGTGTACATAATACATAACATAGTACAGAAACTGTCCATTCAATTGAATCGATCAAATTGATAAAAGCTATGGTAGGTGAAATGTCAAATATTGAACGCATACAAAATACATCATCTCATTATATACATAACATCAACTCGTATTTGATGATGTATACAGATATATACATATATACAGGCAAATATTTAAACATACAATACCAAATATAGTTTCAAAATATAAAAATTAAATTAAACTAAAAATTAAAAACGCTATAAAGATTAGTGGGCAACCATTTAAAAAGTCAAAAATAATATTTATAGATGAGCCATCAAATTCGAGTAAGTTAAACCTATATTTTAATTATGGAAATATAACATTTGCTCGTTAAAATTGTACTACAACGTCGCGGCGGGATACCACTAAGTTTAGAGACTAAATGCCTACCTACCTAGCTAAAATAAAATAGGGAGACTGGATAATCGTCACGTTCACGGGCCTAACTATTTAAATTTAGTAAATAAACAGATAGTCAATCGAAGACGTTGTAGTACAATTTTAACGAGCAAATGTTATATTCTATGTAATATAAATTATATATAATCTATATAAATGTTATATGTATCCGTAACTTCGTTCTCATAGACTATAATATAATCCATGCATCCAGGGGACCGTTGATATCCACTGCTGGGACCAGCAGCTTGTCCCAATAGCCTCAGCCTACCAGTCACCGCGCCCAGCATAAGTGATGGTGACCGCAGTTAGTTCTACACAGCAAGACACTGCTGCCCATAGTAAATTCAACCCCTATTTTACATCCAAGGAAACTTTCCGAAAAAATAATATTTTTCCGAAAAAATAATTATAATCGGATGGGCCGGACAACAGTTAGATAGATTTAAAAAATTCAAAATAAATTATAGCCTATATGTTGCCGAGGGCTAATAGCTTTATAACAAAAAAAGTTACATCAAAATCCGTCTAGTAGTAGTAGTTTCTTATTTAAAGCGGCACAACAGACAGACAGGAAATTCAAAATATTTGTTTTTTTTTGGCTTGTTACTTGTTTGAAGGCCCCTGGACGTATTTTGTTTAGTTTTTATTCAATGTACAGAATTGAAGTCTTCTACAGTTATGTATAGATAAAGTAAGGTTAATGCGTTAATAAAATAATCATAACTACAATTACATGAAATGGATTCTGTTAAGATTGTATTATGTTATTCTCTTTCAAAGATATACCGAAGAAGTAGCGCGGCGGGTGTTAGGCGTTTATCCGGTCATTTGGCTAACAAATTGCATCATTAGCGGCGGCGGGCGCACTCTTCCTGATGCCGCTCGGAAATCGTCTTGGATTTGTAATCCGCCTTCAACACTTGTTTTCTTTATCTCTGAATGTGATTTTCACCTTATTAGAAACGTAAAACGCTAGGGATTGGACACAATATACACTTCAGTGTGGTTTGCTGTAGTATTGGTTCTTCAGTTGAAACTTAAAGCCTAACAGGTCTAAAACTCAACCAAACTGAACACGATAATGACCACCACCAGAAGTAGACGGTGCCACTATAGCAGCGGTTGGCAACATGCGGACCGCGGTCCGTACGCGAACCGTGGAAGATCTAACCTCGGACCGCCAAACTGTCGAATAAACCTACATGAATAATATTTTCACAGATCAGCCGCTCCAGGCGCCTTATTTTGCCAACCCTAATTTAGTTCGTCAAATTGCAGAAACACAAATATAAAAAATATCTACATTTTAAGGGGCAGCCATAATTGAATTTCGCTCTTAACCTAACTTAAACTTGCCTCGGGTCGGCACTGTACCTTTTTTGAATTTTTCAACAATATCCGGACCCTACTTAAAACTACTTGCCGACCCTTGCACTATAGTATAGCATCCGCAAGTTACCCACTACTCTAATATTTTTCCTTCTAATATTGTAGCAAAATAGTCCACCTAATGATCTACACTGAGCATCACTACTGCACGGACATTTATAAATAACTCTATGTAGAATAAAGGTTCTAACTAAAGCCGATCACAAATTCGTTACCACTTCTGAGGAATATGATGGTCGCATTAAATTCTGCCGGAATCCGCACACTTTCACCTAAACAAAAAAATTGTTTCACGCTAGAAATAGGTCCGTACACCTATTTCTACCTACCCGGTACCTACCCAAAGTATTCCGCCAGCAGCGCTACCGCCACCTCATTTTATTACCACTGTCATAAAAAAGCTTTCGTTGCTCAATGAAATCTTATCCCTATTTGTATCCATTGTATTTCGCACAAAAACACTTAACCGTGATTTACGTCTGAAGCGGATTTATCCTCAGATTTGTTTCGCAAATAAAACAATAATTGCTTTTCTTTGAAAGAGTAAGATATTGCGTCATTAACGTAATGAACATTACGCGCACGTGTAATGAAGAGAGTAGTGTAGAGTATAATACAGCGGCACGTAATAAGAAGTATTCGTTGTCAGTTACGGACACTGAACATTTTCTGAATGTCTAGTTCGTGATAATTGACTCGTACATTGCCGTCGAAACTATAGTTTTTTTTTTTTACTTTTATTATCTCTTCTTTTCGTATACTTTTGTTGTTATATTATATAGAAGTAGCAAATAAGCGTACAGTCATCTTGATATTAGGTGGCCCTATGAGTCTCTGAGGTGGGCCGCAGAGGCGTTACTACTCCTGAGCACTAAGTTGGAAGGTGTGGTATAGTTGGATACATTCCAACTAACTATTATGTACATACAATGAAAGCTGGAATGTTCAAATAACTAGTAATATTGTTAAAAATATTAAAACAAAAGACCCGTCTGCTTAAACCATTTTTTTGTTCATAATTATATATTTAATTTAACGCTTTATATGAGTTTACGTTAAAATAGTCAAGCAAAAGTATTATAATAGATATCATTTTTGAGTGATCTTTTAACTAGCTTTCATTCGATACCCATATCGTGATACATATGTGATAATTAGAAAGTTGTCCCTCCCCCTTTTCCCCTATTTGTAGACGCCATTTTTAAAAATTATATAGCCCATGTCACTCTCCAAACTAAGACGATTGTAATGATATGTCATACGTCGAAAACCGTCAAGGCGTTTGGGTTGTAGCGCGTACCAAACAAATTGACATACATACAAAGAAACATACATACATACGCTCGAAAAGCTCCTTCTGACGCAGTCAGGTAAAATATATTACAGCATTCAATCCGACACAAGGATGTACGTCGTTCCCAAGTGATGCGGTGATCGATGACGCCGCGTCGTACATAGTTATTGCGAGGAGATACTCCGTGATCTCGTAAGTAGACCCATCAACACTCCTTCAACACTCCTTGTTTATTTTCTCGATATAAAAATAAATTGGCTTGTTTTTGACGACCCTGCCGAGATAAGGAAAACAACTGATATTTAAATGCCGTGTTTGTATTGCTAAGTGCTTACTCCACACTCAGTACTGTTTATGCCTCTAACTATTCGTGTCCTCGCAAGATTATAGCAACACCCGCGTTGTGGAGCGGTCACCATACCGGTCTGACACGCAATGGGTGCCGGGTTCGATTCCCGGCCGGACAGATATCTGCATGATGAGTTTAGATTTCTGTTCTGGGTCTGAGTGTTTGTGTATTCGTCTTTGTGTGTCCATGGCACCCACGACACAAGAGAAAGTCCTACTGTGGGGCTATGAGTGTAAAAAGCGTTTATTTATTTAAATTATTTTTTCAATATCAATCATCGCACCTCTCCGCTCTTCACCCTCCTATCCCCGCGCCTCGCCTCACCTCACCCCGTTGTCACCGCACCTTACCACATTAAAACTTCTCACCACTGCTCCGTTACAGTCTACCTTATACCAGATGAACTCCACGCTCGTGTGCTTGTAATCATGTAATTAATGACTAATGTAAATAATATTCCTCTTATATTTAATGTGCAACAATTACATTACTTTGTTCCAGCTTTACAAGACCTTCCGTGACCGTATAATTTAAATCACTGTCCTCATAACGTTTGTTTAGAACTATGAGATATATATAATGTGTCTGTAAGGGGCCCCAAGGGTTCTATGGGAGTATTTCAATCAAATTTTACGAGGGTTAAGACGATTTTACTAACAATATCGGTTACATAATACCTTCTTGTAAAGGATTCATGCGGTTTTTGGCTTTTAATAAATATAGTTTATTATTTCTATGCAACATTATAACAAGGTCATTTGCGTTGTAATTTAAATTTAATTTATACATTTTTATAACGAGTAACTTACTATTTGTTAGTCAATCTTATCCGAAGCGTTCCAACTTAGCTCTCAGGGGTAGCAACACATCTGTGCCTAAACTCAGAGAAAACTGATCTTATCTGAGGTTGATTACAGATGTTCATGGGCGGTAGTGGCCACTTACCATCAAGTGAACTGCATGCTTATTTGCTACTTTCATATTATAAAAAAATATGTTTGAACGTACTCAAAATAACATTTATTTGTGATACCTGCGGCCCTATCCATCGATGTAATCGCTGAGGACACATACATACTAGTAATATGAACACGTCCGCTTGAGGACGCACATAATTCATCACTGCCGAGATTAAC
>MOOZ01000424.1:703016-715457 GCA_002930495.1 Cecropterus lyciades | reverse complement strand
CACGTCGTCGGCCGCGTCCGTCAGGCACACCATCACCGCCACGAACACGCGCTCCGTCTCGCCCCACATCTGTCACACAACCCCGATCACACTCCACGTAAAGTACACAAAACTGCTTTGCACCAATAGCCGCACGATTCAAAATTCATCAATTTTAAGTTAAGGATATTATGTTATCCCCATTTAAATTTCGAATTCGAATTTCGAATTGAGAACCTCCTCCTTTTATGAAGTCGTGAGCGCCGACTTTAGAACTATGTACTGTGTATGTTTTTGTGGCTCGGTAGTCTCGGTAATCGGTTTCTACTTTTTGGTAAAAAAATCAAGCTTTTTAATGATTTTTTTAACAAAAAAGACACTATATATATAGACACTTATATTTATATTCATATAATATCACTAATTTTGCTTCGTAAGTATAACTTTACACGAAAGCAAAAACGTAAATTCAACTTCCAACATAAATGTAAAATTTAGGCCCAAGCCATGACTAACAAAACTTTTATAAATTGTATAGAGGTGAATAAAGGTTAGCTCTGTATTTATATTAACTGGGCGCACCCGCTCGTAGATCGCTAACGCGCCCAGCTCACTTAGTTTTACGTTTTCATTTATGTTCCAACCTAACCTAACTCATCCGTTATAAATTACTACAGCCCAACCTAATTCTAAGCCATAACAGAGGCAGTATTCCTGCATCATCAGGGTTGAAGAGTTCAAGGTACAATTTGACTTCTCATGTCTCTGCTGAGCAATCTATACATCTATACATATAAATAAAATTAAAGTGTCTGTTTGTTATATTTTAATAACAGCATTTTACCAAATTTAAAAATTATATGTGATACTGATAACAGAAAATTAATTACTAATTTTTTTGTCTGTCAGTCTGTTTGTTTGTTCTGGGTAATCTCTGAAACCGCTAGACCGATTTTGACGAGACTTTCACTGTTGGATAGCTGATATTATAAGAAGTAATTTAGGCTACTTTTATTTTGTTAGGGTTCTTCATAAAATATTTAAACTTAAACATTTTAAATTTAAAATTAAACAATTCTTTTTTCTTTTAATTAACGAAAATAATATTAATTTTAAAAGGATTTAATATGAATTTGAGAAGCACCTTTTTTTGGATAAAAATGTATTTTAACTTAAAAATAATAATTTTAAATTGTGCGGTTATTTATGCAAGGCGTGGCGATAGGCGAAATGTCTAGTTACCGAACTTTAATGCTTATAGTGGCTTCCTTATGTCTACGTTAAGTCTATTTTAAATGTATGTGTTGGCTATTCTGTCTGAAAATTCGAAGCCATTTTGTCATTCTAAAATGCCTTATGAAAAATATGTTTTGAAGTTATCACCTAGTTGCGGAACCGACGAATCGTCGCTTTAACTTAATGAGCCAAAATTTAAATAGTTATTGATTTTATGCAACAGGTAATATAAGAAGAAATAAATATATTTTCTAAAATGTATAAAGAAATAACTATGTATTAGGATGACAAACAGTCATACCTGGTTAGGCAACTTATTGTATAAGTGCAATATCCAATCCAATGCAGCGACTTTTGTGTGGACAGAGCTGTGATGCAGCATGAGCGAAAGCACTCCTATCACGGCAGATAAATCCAATTCGCCCGGAGGTTTTTCTCTTTCTTCCTCCGTCACTTCTTCCTTGGGCTGGTCGTCTAGAGTAAGTTTCTCCATATCTTTGAGCTTATCAGTTTTCTCAGTCACTGCGGTACTATTTTCTGTTTCGACTCCAGCTTCGGTTGTCTCGGAAACTACCAGCTTGATCAACTGGTTGTTGACAATTGAAGCCATTTCGCGAATCTCTGCGTAAAATGCTAAGGTAATGATAGCAAGACTTTTTTGTAATAATAAAAACATAAGCACAACATAACAATTATATAAAAAACTAATATGTTATTGTATACATTTATATAAATGGTAATAAATATTTACTATATTTATTACCATTTATGTAGTGTTTTAATTTTTGTGAACAGACAGTACACATTTATATCGACCACGACATTTGATATGGTTCAAAGATTCTGTTTTTGACGTTCATACAACTTGGCGTCATAATGTAATCAATATGTAAGCTAAAAATGTAAAGATTTGTAGTTTAAATAAGGGTGAATGTATTTTCGCATTCTAACACTAAATATAACAATAAGAGAATTTATAGAAGGATGGTGATAGTTGACAAAAGGATACTCTTCCGCCCCTCGTCCCCGTATGCGAGGCAGGGCAGCGCGGCGCACAGGATGCCCGACGCGTACGGCAGCATGGCCGCGCCCGACAGCTCCAGGAACTCCTTGATCCACGTGATGGCCGTCAGCTGCCGGAGGACACTTTGTTAAACCGACAGAACATGGCAACGTAAAATGTATAGACAAAAACGTAAATAATGATTATTTTGATAAACGATAATAAACTCGTACTAAAAGCACGGAACCAAAAGGGATATTGAAATTTTTACTTTTAATTTTTACCTAAACAGAAATCAATCCTAGAACTATTTCCACTTTTTCTTTAAATCATAAATATATGATGTTCTGTAATGTAGAGGCGCACCTGTAGGAGTTCTTCTGGCGACTGTGCGTGTGTGATGAGGATGTTGATCATGGCTTGGAAGTCAACATCCTGTGGCTCCTTCTTAATGCTGCGCAGGAATTCATTGAGCTGTACGTCACACCTGGATGTGATGTAAATATCTTAATTAACACCAAATACATATATTTTTTAATGTGTTAAGTTTTTAGTATTTAATTATGTAATTAGTGCAACAAAAGATGATTTAAAAAAATACTTAAACAAGTGTTTTCAAATAAGATATATTCAAGTCATTACTATTGTAAAACTAGGGATCTTAGAGGGTTTATAACAGACTTAAAGCAAGAGAACAATGGTAATCAACATCTTTCAATATTTCAATTTAGTGGTCAAGCGAGTATGGTTCGACTGGGGAGATACCACTGATACACCTATTTCTAGCGATTTCAAGAATAAGATTGTCTCCAAGCCGATATCGTTTTAGTCTACAAAATGAAATGTAACACCAACATGCGCCTGATCTCCGGGTGCGGGTCGTCGAGGATGGTGAAGAGCCCGTCGAGCAGGTCGGGCAGGTGCGCGCGCAGCGGCAGCGCGGGCGCCGCGTCCAGCGCCGACAGCCACGCCACCGCGAACTGCCGCGCCGGCGCCGCGCGCGTGTACAGCCGCTCGCGCACCAGCGGCACGAACGCCGCCACGTCGAACGACGGGCTCTCCGTCACTATGTCCTGCCACACGCCGCGCACGGTTACACGGTCACCGCCGAGCACGCACGACATACGATGTTAGGAAACTGTTATGTTGTCGTGTGCTGGCGATACACGACTGAAGCGCTCGAATGATCATAGCCAACTGTTTAATCATGTTGTTATTGCTACGGAATTACATTGTTGTTACTTGTTGCCCACAAGACGAGTATGTTTACTTTTATTGTTAGCAGTATAATCTATGGACTTGACTATGGTCTACAGTAGTATTGTAGTATTAGTCGAAGTTTTTGAATCTTGTCGTGTCTTTTTTGTCCTTAGCCAAAATTGTGGTTATTCGGATTCGTCAGACGCGCACGCGTAAATTTTGTCGCTATCGTTAAATAATTGTAATTGGTCGACCAATTCGACATTAAAATAGGGTGAGTCGAAGTCAGGAGAATAAAAAATTGACAAAATGAGGTACATAGTATGGGTACATAATAATAAGAGTATTATGGTAAAAAAATATCTATAAAGATTGTTGTTTTGAAGGTTTACCTTACCTACAATTGCAAAATCTCAATAATTCTGCTTTGCTCCTATGCTTGACGTATTTATATAAAAATGAACATGTATTTTCTATTGTAAGTTGTACTCTTTTAGAAAATAAACATTTTAAACCGCACCTTAACAAGTCGATCGAGCAGCTCGGCGCCCTGCTTCACTTGCGACTCGGGGTCGGCGGCGAGGCGCGCCAACGCGTCGAAGATGAGCGGGAAGTGCACGAGCGCAGCGCAGCGCGCAATCTTCAGCACGTTGAACAGCGCCTCCACCGCCGCGTAGCGCACGCGCGCCTCGCCCTCGCCTAGGCACGCCACTATTGGATGCGTCAGCTCGCCCACGTACATCGAGCAGTTCTAGGGAATATTATATCACTATAACTGAAATATTTAAGACTATTTTTTTGTTTCTCAATTTGTGTAAAAAAAATGCATATTTGTGAATGTGAAGCGATCCATTCAATTTCCAGCCGAGCCCAATAGTTGTAAATTGGTTGATATCTACATAAACTACAAGATTTTTTCATATAAATTTTGTAGGCGAAGACAAAGCAGTTAGTATATTTTGCTTTTGAACTAAATTTTTTTGTTGCTATTATCAATGAAAAAATGATCACAAGGGTGTGACTAATAAACTTAAAGTACCTATATGGAACATTGCTAGTGAGCAGGGCGAACACATTTTATATTCCAGTGTTAAGTGCCAATTTCTCGCAAGAAGCTTGGTACATGCTATTATAATAAAGAGATTCAGATATAGTCTGCTTGATCTGAATGCTAATAATATGTGTTCATATCTTTCAATAAATAATGAGGAAATTTCAAGTGATAAAAATTTACAAATATCAATAAGCCTCACTTTCCCTAATCCAACAGCAACAGAAGATAGCCCCATGAGAGCACCATTCTTGACGTTGGGATTAGTTGAGGACATGAGCTCCTGCCCCAGCACGCGAATGAGCCGCTTGATCTGGTTTGTGTTGTTGGCATCGTTGAAGTCTTTTACCATCCTGGAAATTCATGGGACACAATTTAGACCAAATCCTTATATTAACATGAGAATGTAGTAAACCGCCTAGGTTATAAATTTACAAGTTGTTTACAAAGCCTATGTGTGCTTTATAAACAAATCAAGTTATATAATCAACATAAAGTAGACAAAAAGGAGTAAAAAGCTAGTTTTAAGGAAATTTTCTTTTAATACAACATACTTCTCGATTTCGACGCCTGCAAACTTTCTCTTCTCGTATATTTTATCACACAGGCCGCGGACGCACGCCTGGCTCAAAGGTGCATAATCTCTTTCAGTCATTTTTCTTGCTTTTACAGTTCCCTAATAAGTATGTCACAAATAAATAAATACTAAACACTTTAACATCATCTCACCACCCACAAGTTCTCCTATAACTTACAACCTTAAGAGAGATAGCTGTCATTGTCAACTAACTGTCACTGTCTCATATGGAAATATTGACAAGATGTAATTTTTAAACTTTCAAATGTTAAGGTGTACATTATTTATTCATTCAGTATTCATTTTCATTTAATTTAAAATGTTATAAATAGATTTAGCATAGATGCATGCCGTAGCTTTATTTATTTAGCTCTATACAAGAATTCAAATGTCCCTTCAGCCCTTAGTGTAAATATTTCTAGAACCATTTCTTTCTTCGTAAAACGTTAAAGGAGGAAACTGATTCAAAAATCGAATAAGTACTCGATTATTGTTGAAGCTGTTAAATGTTCGATATTTCAAGAACAACAATCGAGTGGAATAAAACGATTATTTATTAACATCCCTAAATTGTAAATTCAATCGACAATCGCCGTTCATTCGTTTAGCAGTTTGTTATACTTTCACAAGTTTCACAGTTCATCATATGTTCATAATTCACTGATAAGAACTAAAAACATAATATTTTTAAACATAATAGACAGTGCATAGTGGTTCAATTTCTTCTATCCTAAAGTAACATCGTGAAATGTGAATTGTAATCACTCGCGACGGATACTACGGTCGTGTGATGTGTCGTTACCGACTCTAGGAAATTATTTTGATAAAATTCAGTTGGTAAACTGTCCAATGTCATTAAGTTGGGCGCCTCGGAGCGGTGTCGAGGGTAATAACGTATAGCGTTAGTGTGTCGGAAAGCGGAGAACGTTCAAGATGCCTGTGACAATCTTAGACAGGTTGCCCTTGCCAAATCTCAAGGTTTACTCGGCAGGTAGTGTTTTATTGTTGTCGGTGGCGGTGTGCTACGCCGTGAACGTGACGAATGATCCGAACTGGAGAGCGAACGCGACCCTGCAGCGGCAGGAGCCTGTAGAGGGCGCGGACACGAGCATGGAGCAGGCCGGCAGCGCGGCACCCAGCGCCAACTCCACGCGGGACGTCTCCGAACAGGTCGTGGAAGTCATGACATTCATGATGCAGGAGCCACTTTGTATGTGGGTGAGTATTGTTCAAACATAATTATTTATTGTTCATTTTGAATAGTTTCATTGTAATATATCAGTTTCAGTATTTATATTTTAAAAAAATGTTTACCATTTTTTTTACAATAAATTTATATAAATATATTTCATTTATTTATTTGATTTTCTATTTGAAATGGTAGTAAATTTCCCAATACAATTATAATTGTGTTCTGTAAGCTACTAGAATGATTATACTAGCCTGACATACATAACAATACAAGTTTTTACTTGAATTTCCACTTTTTATCAAGAAATCATTCTAACTTCCAATCAGGTTTCACCTTAAAAGGATTAATGCATTATTTATTATTGAATGATTTATATACTTGAAAGCAAAAATGCCTCTGCAGCAAAAAATATTAATAAGAAATGATACTTCAAAATCAACCTATGCATCCATAGTAACTCAACAACAACAATAGTTAATAATTTGTTGGGTATGATATTGAAAAATAGAACCTGATGGCTTATATGATCAATATTGAATATATTCAAATATAGAATTGGCTAGATAAAACCAGTATTGAATATATTGAAAACCTTGTAACTAATTTGTTTTCACTGAATAATTTTGTTGCATTGCTTACTATCATCAAAGTGAAGCTTACACATCTTCATTCATTAACAAAGCAATATACTATTGTAGTCTATATTAGTTAAACTATTTCAATGTGATAAAATGCCAGTAACTTAAACAGTGCAGAATAAAATTATGTTTTCTATTTTCTAGCTCAATGATGAGATTATTCTTATAGTATTCAGTACTACTTTTTATATTATTAAACAGTTTTGTAGTTGTAAAACTCTATTATTCTATCCTCATAAAGGAAAAAGGTGGATTTTTTTAATAAATTTGTCATTCTTCTGACAATACTTGATTCTTGATTGTAAATAAGAAAAAACATTGATGGCCTTATGGATGAACATCCAAGTTAGGCTATATTCAAAATAGTGCTATAAAAATTGTGCAGTCAGTAAGAGTATGAAAAAGCTAATTTTATCATATAAATTTAGCTTTTTGAATATACTATTTGCCCATAGTGGTGTTCAAAATTCCAACTAAGCTAAGCTGAATTCAAAAACAATTATATGTTTTATGACCTGGGCACCTTACATTGTTGACATTATTGATTTTGTTTTGTATTCTTGGTAAAGAATTAATGTTTTATTTTGTTTCATTTAGGCATGTATTTGTTATTCTTAGAGTTATTAACTCATTATATATATTTAACTATGTGAAATCACTTTCTTCAGTATTCATAAAAAATATTGTGATTTTTCAAGAAGATCAATCATAGATAAAAGTAATGAACATAAAAACAATCCTGTTGTGTATCCAGTCTTATCATTTGTATTGTTTTAAATAGGTACCACATTGTGTAAAAGTAAATGAATAGAAAAATGGAAAATATAGAGGAAAATATTTTTCAATCACTCGATAATGTCTTTAGTTTTAAACCAAAAATCAAGCTAAATGATCTGTTCTGTTCTGTTTCTGTAATAATTATTATTTTGCCCAATTCATAGTCACAGATATTTAAAATTAATTGAATATTAAAAATGCACCTGATGTGTTCCCGGCCAAACACACAACAAAATCAAAAAAGGTTTACCCCTTTTTGTTGTACAATATCTAAACATGTTTTTAGCATTGATTTTATTGTGATGTCCTTGCTTAGTTTTCTTGTATATTTTAACAGCACACAGACTAGTTTAATGAATGTAATTAAGATGTAAAAACCTTGTGCCTTGATGCACAAATGCCTTGAGATTACAAGCTGAAAATTGACTGTTATGACATTGAATTCCGAACTTTACGCCGTGTCCACACGCATAATCGCCAAAACTTAATGCGTGCGTGCCAGTGAACGTGCAAGGTTTGGCATGCGAGATATGGATGTGCATATTTGCACTTGCGTGTGTGTATTTATGCTTGCGCACTTGTATGTAGGCGCGCTCTTATTGTAGTTTATGACACCCGACGTGTCAAGCGGGTTTTAGAGTCCAATTTGTGATTTGCCTGTGGACCCTTTTTAATGTGATATTTTTGAAGAAATCGAAGTATGTTTTTTTTAATAATTTCATCTTAGCGTCGTCGTTTCCGGCCAAGTGGGCCACTACAAACATAATTTTTTTTTTGTTTTTAAATATTTTTTATGTGTTGGAGTTTTTTTAATTTGAAATTAATTTTTATCTTCCTTGGTATACAATTGACAAAAGCAATCTACAAGTATTAAGTATAGTGTAACCAGTCACCATAAAATGCACCTTGGGTAATCCATTATATAATGAATATGTCTACATCTTTTTAACGCGACATATAATTAGCTATGATAAAAAGCATAGAGAGAGATATCTACACAATAACGGCATTTATAGAGTGCAACTATAGATTTCCATTATGGGCACAATACAACACAAGATGTATTATTTGACAACTACTGCATGAATTAAGTTACACCTAAAACTAAATTCGCAACAGTTCATGTCCAAATTACAATAAGAGGATAACACAATCTGCTAGGTCTGAACTTACTGTCCATGTAGTACCGGGACTAGAAGAGGGCTACGGTAACCCCTGCCTGCCGTATGAGGCAACTAAAAGGGGGCTTCAGGGGTTGCGGGCGTAGGAGCAAGAGTAGGAGCTCGAACTGTCCAGCCAAGCGACCCCGAGAAGGACGGTGACATGTGTGGTCGCATGCCGTCGTAAATACTAGAAGATACGGTGAACGCTAATGCTCACTGGGAAAGAGCCCAAAGGGGCATTGCGCTTGGAGGACTCCGGAGGTTGCGTTCCTTTGGAGCCTCCACACAGCGCTGAGGACGGCCATGAGGGTAAAAATTGTGCGTTAAAAATCCCACATAACCCAGCGTCGCTCCCACGGCTTCGGGTACCTTTTGAAGGTTTTTCCTCTCGAGAACAAAAAAAGGCCTGAAGTTACTGTTAGCCCGTAAATTAGTACAATATAAGTAATTACTTAATGCACATAATCATTTGTCATGCTTTGTTCAGCTAAACAGCTAAAGTAACCTTACACGTAAGGTCATAATGATATAAAGCACTTCACGGCAATCTGTGGTCTTATGAGCTTGTGATATTTAATGTCTCTTGATGACATTTAGTGCAATAGTAATATGTCAGGGAAATATTAACCTTGATATGGTATTTGTGTGTGCTTGTGAGTTTCGTTTTTTGTGAGATTCTTCATAGCTGACCATGCTATGATTTCTAGTTTGTACGTTAGTGTAAATACTGTTAATTATCTATACGAACAATATGTATCAAATTATTTTAAAATATCATTAAAGTTCAGAGTCCAGAATCTTTCTAGATTCATAAGTTTATTGGAGCCATCACTGCGACAATTGCTCGATGACACGGTCCAACATATGCTGACGTTAAGTCCTGTGTGGAGTGCGTAATTGCGAAGTGCAGCGCGCTCATCTCTGTGTGTGGAGCTGACCTCTTAGTCTTGACCGTGCTTATCGCTATAGGCGGAAGTCACATATAGTGACGATGCATTCTTTCTGACATGCGGTGATGGTCGCGAAGGAATCGGCGGAGAAAGCCAGAGTAGAGTCTTCCCAGCCGCTTTGTCGCTACCGCAAAGGACGCCGGAGGGCGCTTGCGCTAATATCCTTCAACCGTTGCAAACGCCAGAGGAGGCAGATTTGGAGTAATCCGATTACGGTCTTTAAGGTTCTACATATCCGGTGTACATTTATTATGCGATATCTGCATGCTCAACTCATGAGGGACACCACTGATAGGGGCCGTCCCTCAGGATATAGCAAGCGCAATAAACTGCGCCGACTGACGTTAACTGGTTGCAGATATAATGCTAACGTTTCTCGTGACCTCACAGTGATCGTCCAGAGCAACGCAAACAAAAGTCCGACAACAAGAGGAACCACGTGGGTTCCTCCGTGTGATAATGAATCCATGTCGATTTCTCCGCACTAAAATTAAAATATATTCACTTCTTTAAACGTCAAGATTAACAACATAAATATTAATAAGTGAAAACTACAGTTAGGTAAATAGTCTTTAATTAATACATTCACTTGTCTAGATATTTACGTTTTGTGGAATTAAGGTCGCAGAACTGTCAGTATATAATTACCAAGTCAATTTTTATTAAATAGATAACGGGGGCTTTAAACTTTAAGTTATTCCTAGTTTCTATAATTGGCTTCTTTCTTTTATATTCATGTTATTATTTCTGATAATGTGTTTATTTATTTCAAATGACATATCATTTCTTGATTTCGATTCCACTTTTTGATTGAGTTTAGATTTAGCTCTTCAGTGCTCAACATGTTACCTACAGGACTTTTTTGTGGGTTGTATGGCCGACATAAATGTTATTTATCTCACTGGCATGTAATATTTTAAGCATAACATCGTTTGTCGTGGCTATTACTGCCAGGTAATCTAACGAGCTTACCTGGCGATGTTTTGCACAAAGTTTTAAGTTTTTTACTCCATCAAGTTGTAAAAATCTATTTTTAATTAAATAAAGGCTTTAGGTATAAATAACCCTGAGTGCATGAAGTTTTATATACGATAAACTACCTATATGGTTCTACCACGTTCAAATTACAAAAACCTTTTGTTGTTTGTTCATCATTGTTCTGCCTAATAACAACATTGATAAGCGCCGCTATGTTTTGGTTTGAAAGATGTTATAAGAGAGATTTACCTAGGTGTTCCAACTTAGTCCTTAGGGATAGGACTTAACACATCCACGAGACACCTACAGTAGGACTGCAATTATATCTGGGGATTGATGTTATAAATGTCCAAACGCGGTAGTGGCCACTAACCATCAGATGGATTGTATGCTGGTTAACACACATATAGTTTGTCATATATCAAACTTCATGGACTCAGGTTGTATATATATCTAAAGCCTAAACCATGTTCAAAAAAATGTATGACGTTGTTATAGCCTGTCATTGGATTTGAATATGTTGTAATTCATCCCACGTCCACGTATAACAGCTGGGGGAAGACTATGGCCAAGGTTATTCCCGAGATCTCGAGAGCCGTCGACTTTCACTCGACGACGCCTAAAGTTTATTTTAAACGCTTCACACGCTATTGTTATTCTATCATATAATAAATATCGCGCGATGTATTTAGAACTCAGTTTCTACAACCTGATTCAACTTTTTTGTAACAAGTATTTATTAATATTATTTGATTTGGAAATTTGTCCCCGCATTCACTGAAACATGTAAGAAAAGGTGCAACGGCGATACAATTGCTCCATAGTTATGACATGTACTATATATTTAATGGAAAAGTACGCTCAAGAACTTGGGTTTACTATAATTTATAATTGCAGTAGATTTGTATCCATAGAACTTTTCATTTAATAAGGCATTGATCAAGGATATAAATAATTAATCATTCCGAAAGGTCAGTGGCAAATTTTAGGTCACTACGATCACACATCTAGCTTATTTAAACTGGGACTGAGACCTTCTGTTCTATTTGGCATTGATTACAAATGTTCCTAGGTGGCGGAGGTCTATCTAATATAATATGATTCTACATTCAGACTGCAAAAAAGAAGAATTACAAAAGTAATTCTTACAGCTTCATCATTTTTTAATAGTATAGAAGTTGCATACGAGCCTGCATTCCACCCGATGGTACAAAGGTAAGCCACAGATGCGTTGCTACCCCTGAAGACTAAGATGGAATGCCTCGGAAAAGTATGTGTTCCTTACCACAACGTTCAGGACTGTTTAATGCAGAGTCTCGTACCATTACATAGTTTGGGCGAGTTCAGATTTCGTAATAAGATAATTGGTGAACCAACTTTTAACTTCAGACAATGTAATGGCATGCCTGGCGGATTTAATGAATTTAAAAATTCAGTAGGGAAATTAAATTAACTTGTAAATTTTCTCTTCTACCGGAATCTATTCTTTCTTTTTTGAAAGTTGAATATCGAAAATTCCAGTGTTCTGGTACACTCTAGAATATTTAGATGTACATTACAATCTAAGTTCGGTTTATATACTGTCGAATATTTGCAGAATTTCAAAGTTCTACCAAACCTATTACATATGGAATTCCTCAAGGATCATTGCTTGGACCATTGCTTTTTCTAGTTTATATAAATAATGTTAGCAAACT
>MOOZ01000424.1:690434-702428 GCA_002930495.1 Cecropterus lyciades | reverse complement strand
CTAAACCTAATATTGAAATGTCCACCACCAGAAAACTAGAATATTTAGATGTACATCACATTGGAAGTTAAAAACATTTTCGAAAATTTAATTGTTACTGAAATATTAAAGAACATTTTGAACATTTAACATTATTTCTGATAATGATAGACTACCCTATAAAATATAGCTATACCTTAATAAAATATTGTAATGATAGTAGATCGTTCGATCGTTTGCCTTAAGCGCTCATGTTATATACGAATCACAGCTAAACAATACTATATTAACCTATGACTTCAATACACTTTATACACAATATTTTTTTATTAATTTTTTTTTATGCCTCTCTGTGACAACTTATTGAGACAAAACAAAGAAAAAAATATTTACAACAAAATCAAAATTGTCTTTTTTTAGTTTAAAAACAAATAAAAGACAATTCCACAAATAAAATATCACCTAAAAATAAATATAAAAAAAAAAACGTTCAAGATTAATAATAAAATGAAGTTCATAAGGCTCAGTAATCATTATAAATGTTTTATTGGGGAATTACCCCATAAAAACTCGTGCATAAAGCATACAAAATTTTCAGATTGATTCCAGCTTGATTTCAACAGTTACAAATATTTTGGAAGTTTTACAGATCATTCCAAAAATTTCTAGAACATTTCGGGTCGATTTCTACAGTTTTGAAAATTTCTTGATCATTCCAGAATTTTTTAGAACTTTCTAGATTATATCGGATCGATTTTATCATTAACACATTCTATAATTTTCTAGATCATTCCAGAAATATTCAGAACTTTCTAGATCATTCAAGACGCTTTCTAAAACAATGTAGATTGATTACAACCATTGCACACATTTTTGAACTTTCTAGATCATTCCAGAAATTTTTTGGGCTTTCTGGGCCATTTTGGATCAATTACAACTATTGCACGCCTTATTTGAACTTTTAAGATCATTCCAGGAATTTTTAGAACTTTCTCGATCATTTCGGATTAATTTTAGCAGTTGCACTCATTTTGGAACTTTCTTGATCATTCCAGATATTTTCATAACTTTCCGCAAGCTCACATGAGTTAGAGTAAGACATTCATATATTATTTCACATTTACATTAGTTACAGAAGGTCAGATATATAATTATTATTTCACATTTTCGCCACCGCCATTTTAGATTACTGAGCAGAGACATACTATGAAAAGAGTGATCTTCAACTCCTCAACCCTGATGATGCAGGGGTACTTCAAACCCAAACCATAGAAGTTGGCCATTTAGTGCTAACGTATATGCAGTAAGATTACTATGCAGAGATATATGTGAAAATTTTGACTTTCAACTCCACAAACCTGATGATGCAGGGCACTGCAAGCCTAAGCGATAAGTGTTAGCCATTTGGTGCTTACGGATATATTATAATGAAATTGATAAGCAGAGACTATGATGAAAAAATTGGCCTTCAACTGCTCAATACAGATGATGCAGTGATACCGCAGGCCTAAACCATAAATGTTGGCCATTTGGTCCTTTCGGATATCTAATACGATTGCTAAGCAGACACATGAGTTGTCAAATTAGACCTTCAACTCTTCAACCCTGATGATGCAGGGGTACTTCGAACCAAGAACATGGAAGTTGGACATTTGGTGTTTACGTGTATGCAGTAAGATTACTATGCAGAGATATAACAAGAAAATTTTGACCTTCAACTTCTGAAACCTGATGGTGCAGGGTACTGCAAGCCTAATTTATGGTTTAGGATTAGGTTGATCTAGAGTGATTGGATAGGTTAGTTTAGGTTGGAACATACATAAAGGTGCGCTCAGTTCATATAATGACAGACCTAACCTTTATTCACCTCTATACAATTTATAAAAAATTTACATTTATGCTGGAAGTAGAATTTACGTTTGTTTCAATTTATGATTTTGTGCAAATTTATAATTTATATTTACGAAGTAAATTAGTGTCATTATATGAATACAAATTTATCATCGCTAAAAAGAGAGAATTTTAACAAAAATTAGAAACCGATATGACCGAACTTTTATGGCACAAAAAAGCAAAAAAAATTTAAATATATGTTGCTTTCTTCCATACACAGTACATAGTTCTAAAGTCGGCGCTCATATATCATACTTGTAGGACATAGATTCGTCGTTGTAATCTAACAAAATATGTTGAGCGCCAACTTCGGGACTATGTATTTTGTATGGAAGAAACAAATATATATTATTTTGCTTATATATATATTTTATTGCTTTTTTTGTTTCATAGAAGTTGGTTACTAGTTTTTGTATAAGGTTTGTATTGTTTTTAATTATTTTGGAATCTGGTATCTAAATTTTAATTTTATTATTATTTTAAGAAATTTTATCATATTCATAATTCAATTGTGTTAAATTAATTTCATTTTAATATACATTATATAACATTTAAAATATTAACGCTTTTACTTTTTCTTGTTTAGTAAGGCAGTTTTCTCAGAAACGCTGGTCCTGTTTTTCTGAAAAATAGCATTTTAATGTTGTCAAGCGGCTTGGAAGCTGAATTTAAACAAATGTGTTTTGCTGGCATTAAGGTGACTCTACGAAATGTGCAAGGCGATCGACGCCGGCTCAGAGCGTTCGCAATTTGAGGACATGGCCGCGAAGGCAATTGACCGATCGCCGCACTCCTGCTATAGGAGTCCTCCAGTCCATGTAGCATTTACAACTAATACCAACCGACAGTTTGTAAATAAGCCTGCTGCAAATTAAATTGGTACTAAATTCCCACAATATTCTACGTACATTCGTCTGAGTGTGGTGAAGATTAGGTTAGGGTAGGTCGGTGATGACACACCTCACTACCCCGTGCAGAAGACGAGGCCCGGACAGACCCGGCCAGCACTAGTGTGGGGCTGCGGAAGAATTTGGATTCCCGCGGCCTCCGCGCGCACGTGCAAGGAGACACCGGGGTGGTTTTAGCCGGTAAGAGTCCGGCACGCCCCTCCTTTCGCCTTTCCCCAGGTGGAGGTAGTCCATGAGGATTTCCCCCCGTAAAAAATAGGTCGGTGATGACAAGTAAGGTTAGTTGAGGTAATATCGGAGCTGTAGCCGAATGAGACCATCTTTATAACAATTCTCCATATCATACATGTACATAATTTCCATGGCGTGGTATATGAAGCCGCTAATTTTATAAAATTTGGTCAATTTAGTCTACAAATTTAATCTTACGGTTTCGCCCCAACTCCGATATTACTACGACTAACCTTATATGACGCTTAAACGAACTTATTTATTGTTGTATACATTTTTAGTGCTTCTGTTTAGAAAATATGTATATTAAAGATTGATTACTGTTGTTTATTCTATATGTATCATATAGTATCTCAACTACTTTTCGAATAGTTTAGTATAAAAATATTGTAAGTTTATTTGTAAATTTTATGAATCTTGTACAATGTAATCCAAATTGCAATCAAAAGTATTCCGATTAAAAAAATCCGTAAATATTAAAATTAGTAGAGTATTAGGGTATAGGACCTGTTCATTAAACTTGATCGAGAATTTTAGGTCAGCAAAGAACGAACAATACAGTTATGTATTGTCGAACAATACAGTTATGTATTGTTCGACAAATACTCACATTGAGATCGAGAACACAGCTTACTTATACTGCCCATTCTAAGATTTTACATTTTAGAAAGTGGCTACATCGAAAGTAAATTATGTATACAAATACTCTTCATAGGAAAAAAATAAATAATTTCATAATTTAAAGGATTTAGGACCTTTGATAAAATATTTTGTGTTGAACGTTTGTTTCAGTCGTAGATTTTCCAATAACGTTACTTCTTAAAATCCCCAACCTTTACTTTGCTGTATTAAATGGAGCTAAATTAAATTGGTAAAAGGCCTTACGAACTGTTGTAACTGCGAGTAACGAAACCTGTTTAGACGTTTCCGGCGCCACGAGCGAAAGCCTGGCCGTGTTGATGAGAATGCGCACAGTATTGCTCTTAAGCTGTTACCGCATCACCGAGGCAATAGAAAACGGATGAAATATGTTCCTTTAATAGTACGTAATTAAAGTGGCAATCATACAAATAAAAGTCTAAACTTTTTTCTTCCAGTGAAAACAATCCGCTATTTCCTACGGAGGGATATAACAACAATGAAAAATAGCACAACAGTCCTGATCGTTTTTAAAAGTATTTTCAAGTTTACAGTAGACTAGAGAGAAGACGAGTAGAGCAGAGTTATACCTGGATAATGCGCGCGGGATGTTGCATTTATACTTTTTTTAACTAAACTTACAACGGACTGTAAAAATGTAGGTATATCGATGAAACCTCGAGATTCGCACCACAAGGATTTCTTCGACTTTGAAAGCACTCGAATTAACGGAAGTAAAGTAAATCTCTTCACGTGGAAAGTGTTTTTAGTCGTGTAATGTAGAATATTTTTGTCATTAAACAAAGGTTGTTCAACTGGGCTATGGCTTAGGTAACGATCTGTTTGAAAATACGATAATTATGCCCGTTCTTTAAACTAATAACAAAACTAATAATTAACTAAATACTTAAATAAATTATTTTAGTAGCTTTTTCCACGGATACGTCTACGTGAAAATTTTCACATTGTTATTAAATTATGGGTCATTAAAGTCATTGCCATAAAATAATGATTTTACTTTATTATTTTGTTATTTTTAAGAAAATGTTATCTATAAATATTATAAAAATATGTCCCCGGCTGTTTCTTTCTGTCTGTCTTAAAGCGATAAAATCGAAAACTACCAAACGGATTTTTATACGGTTTTCAACAATAGAAAGAGTGATTTCTGAGGAAGCAGACATACGGCGATAAATGTTGAAGAGCCTCGCCACTCTGCCTCGCATCACTCGACTGCCTGCACATCTATACTAATATTACAAAGAGGAAAACTTTGTATTTTAGTATGTTTGTATTTTTGGATTTTTGTATGTTTGTAATTAATAAACTCAAAAACTACTGAACCGACTTTAATAATTCTTTCACCTTTAGAATTCTACATTATTCCAAAGTAACATAGGCTATATTTATTACTAGAAATAGTAAGGGATCCTTGCTAAAACTTCAGTAACGTGAACCAAGGTGTAAAAAAAAATCTTAAAAATTCTTTAAAACGCTGCGAAAACTTTAGACGATATAACAAAAAATGTTCTACCATATTAGAGCACATATCAATATCTACATGAAACCTCGCAATGCTATATGTCCAACCATTGTAGTTATGTCACTACAACCACTTTTTTTTACATTTTAAAAGTTAATAAAAAGCTGACCAAAATCAGGCTCTGACAACCATACTTTCGTATTAATCCTTATCCAATTAATTCATTTCATATACAAAAATGTTCCAATAAGTAATTCAAAAAGTTATCTACAGGAGATAACTTTTTGAATTATTTAAGTCGGACATTCCATTCAGAAGATATTACGAAGTTAAGAAAATAAACACTGCCGCCGCCGCGCAATGGCTAGTATGGCCCCTCGAGAAATCAGTCGTAGCGTAGGTCTGGCTTAGGTACGAGAGCTATATTATCACCGAGAAACGAAGTAAGTCAGTAAATAAGATAAACAAAATTATTGTGGAAAAAGTACCCGATGATTTAAAATGTTACAAATCGATTGACAGCGTGTGTAATGTCCAAGATACTACTACTACTACGCCGCACTACCCACAAGAATTTTTAAATTCCCTCAATCCTGCCGGCTTGCCATCTCTCGAATTAAAATTGAAAGTTGGTACTCCCATTATACTATTGAGAAATTAAAGCCCTCCTAATATGTGTAAGCACAATACTTTTGGTATAGGATTGGACCATGTGACAACGTGATTGTAGCTACAATCATCCCGGTCTCGTTTGCCGTTACAATAAATGAATCCCAGGGACAAACTTTCTCGACAAGCTATTCTCATTGGCATATAGCCTTTTATACGTCGTCCTTTCTCGAGTAGGATCATATGAAAATAAATATGTTTTGTTGCCACCTACAATTAACACTGTTAACATAGTGTATAGTGATGCATTTTCATAAAGTATACATAAAATGTATGTAAAAGAATGTAAAAAATAACTAAAGTTTTAGACTCTAATAGAATTTTTTGTTTTTAAATTTTGAATACTGGAACAATTCCAGACATGGACGTTTTAAGTACCATATATTAAGAAGTATATCCTCTTTTAAATCTACAAATTTTTATTTGTATATAGATGTATGTACAAAAATGTAAACAGAGAAAAAAACTGCCCAGGCGCGAGTCTTAGTGGTGCACGAAGAGTTCCACCATTATCTGTTTATATATTTATCCAGATGTAAAGCCGAGAAGTAAAAACATGAGAGACTGCAGTGCCTAAATTAGTTTGCTTGGCTCTATGTGCATTCGCAAATTTTAGCTGCTTATTTGTTAGTTTATTTACTAAAACATTTCGTTAAAATTGGTGACATTCACCAGTAAATAATCTGTTTTACGTAAATCAAGGGCAATTGTAAAATTTTAGAAATACTAGGACCAAAGTTTATGTAATATAGAAAACGATGTAAGTAAGTCCAACGATGACCTTTTAGGAGGGATGGTTAAATTCTGAAATAGCAGGACTTTTCATGTCGAGTTTCGACTTATTTATGGGCATCGTTTTAAGAAGCGGTGGAGGGGAGGGGGGCACCCCTCCTATACAGAAACCAATTCACCAAATAATTCACGTTATTAGGTATTTTTTTAAGCGCGGGTAAAACCGCGGGGATCTCCTAGTAAACTTATAAAATGTAATGTGTTTCCGATCAACATGTAAGTAGCGTCCGGCAGAGCCCATTTTTAGACTTTCAGGTGAGAAAAAATGAAGGTCTGTAGGTAGGTTACTTCAATATTTAAATGACTGCCAATAATCTTGATACGTGCTTTTAATTTCATATATTATATGAGTTTGTGGAGTGTTATATTTTATGTGTCTCAGCCTATCTATGACGTGTGTATAAAACAATGATGTTGCTTAAATGAAACGATAGGGTAACTAGTGTTATCCGGAAAACACATGATTGGGTTCCAGTGACTATTTTTGATTAAAAATTATAAACATATAACATCAATATGTATAGTGGCGCCGCGTGACGTCGGTCTATACAATTTGCATGTTATTAATTTAAACGTTATATTAATGAGTGTACTTACTGCGTGTTACTTTATTATTCATAAATACAATTTGACACGAATATAGACACTCTCCTTGTAACATTTAGTGACATTTTAGGAAAAGTTTAAATATTAACCTTACGAAGAGAGGCAGTAACTTGAGACCCTGCCGTGTGTGTTAAATGTTGTTAAAAATTACATTTATAGTTGCATGGTCGAGGGGGCCACACATGTCATCCTTCAAGCATGCAACTTTACAATGCAAATGTTGAGGCACACCTCGGCCCGTTAAACTAACTGACACCTAGAAAATAAGTACGTAACAATTATAATATGCAACAATACTTTAAATTGTAGTTGCATGCACTATACAATTGTCGAGTCTGCAACAAAGGTGTGTCCTCATATACGCGGGGGTTGCTGCGGAGTACGTGTACGAGGTGCGTGGGAGAGCCGAGCCGCGGCGATGAGTGGGCGCCCACACGCCCGGCTCGGTCAACCTGATTAACATATTAACGTGTAATTAGTACATTTTTTTTCTTACCTTATTTACACTTGAAATTTGTAAATAATGAAACATGTTTCCTTATCTATAAACACTACTATAAATAGAATTAGTGTACGTCAGTTATTTTGATAAAAAATTACGATATTAACATTGTTATGTATTGTATCTATTATGTCGTAATAATTAGAAATTAAAGATGCGGCAACGAGACTGTGCTCATATTTAGGCACTTTAAATGTTAAATTCATTGACACTAAATGTGACATTCCTTATTTGTATTTTGTTAGTCCGATGTACACACATGTGCAACAGAGCAACCACACTAGTTATTCTATACACACCACACAACAGCAGTGACAATAGTATTTTTTATTACTTTCGAATGTAAGTTTACCTATAATGTGTCTAATATTCATCAAACAAAGCATGAAGAATTAATGGCTATGTGTCATGTATGACTAATTAAGGAAATGATTTCTTTAAGTTATTGAACCCACCGTTCCACAAGAGGCGATACTGATTGGAGCGGCAATAAAACTAGTCTATATAGCCGTGTTGCTGTCGCTCGATCACTGAACCTCGCTGTTTACATTATGACATTGATGTCATTGAGATACCTATTTTTTATGATAGGTCATTATGCGGCGTTTTTTTTTTGTCGGTAACAGAAAACGGTCTGCATTCACATACAGCTGACCGATTTGCCGTTTATATTGTTCAATACGGACCAACCGATATTTACGTATAGATATCGGTTCGTCAGTATTGAACAATATAAACGGCAAATCGTTTGTAAACGCGCCTTTTTTCACTCGTAATTTTGCACTGTAGGTTAACTAGAGTCTGGTCTAGGGATGGTTTAGTACACGACGATAAATTAATAGTGCGTACTTTACATCGGTCGAGATAGATAAATACTAAATTTCAGACAAGTGGTGTTATTGTTTACATTGCGTTAGTAATGTGTACACATTAGTACTCACACGTAGTGGGAGTTGTTAAAAATAAATTCAACGTATATTGTATGTTGGCGTTCTTTCGTGCGGAATTTTGTTTGGAAGCCAGTAGGTATGATGCAATCGTTCCCCGCTGCAGGAAGCCAGCGAAAATTGGTCTAATAATTCCAATTACAATTTTATGTTATTAAACTTAATCATGCGTGAATCATTAAAGTGACGGAACATAACTGATCAGAGGCGTAAGCCCTGTAAAAATTAATTTTATTAAAATTAACGCTTTAATACGTATCTGGTGTATACCCATTTATCGTATCAAATAGTCGTGACAAATGCTCATATTGCTACCATGATTGGATCAATCATGGTAGCGTGCCATGATGACGTACGAGTAAACAAAATAAAACATTGTTTAGCATACCGAAATTTGCGATTCAAAAATTACCTTGTTCTACGAAAACAAATGCATTCGAGTAATAGTTTAGACTAGGGATTTCCAAAGCTGACCGACAACCGGACAACCGCGAAGTTTTTTTAAATTGTTAAGTATTTTGCAACAATTGGAAAAATCTAAAAACTTTTTGGAAAAAGGGATCTCATGACCAAAAAAGTTTGGGAATGGGTTTAGATAAACATGAGTTGCATTGTAAGCTACGCATCCAGCGTTTAGCACTTGGCTAGGTCCCCACAGGTTTACGTAACTATCTATCGTAAGAGTGAAAATTAACGGTCCTTTCCGGAGCCGTTTCGGTGCCAACGTTCCTCAGTATAATCAAAGTCGAAGGTGTCCTTGACATTTGATTGCCTGGAAAAAATAAATATAAATAATACACGAAACGTGTCGTCCAGATTTAATGCACTTTTTATTCCGTTGAGTCAAGTCTGGTTTTCCCTAAAATTATAATCAAGGTTGTTTTTGTAAATTGAAGACCATTGATTCGTATGTAAGTCAGTTAGGATCCACACCCTTCTAAAAAACTAAACGCATGAACTGTTTCACGCCAATTGTTTCATGACACGTCCTATATCAGCGTAAAAGCTCCCAGCCATTAAAAAAAGATTGATATGCAAAGTCTGACTGGATCAGTATACATATATAGTTTTTGGTTCAAATTTATCATCATGACTTAAAACTAATTGCAATAGTTTCAACGTGACTTATCGCTAATTTACTTCTGTGCAACATAAAACTTAATGTCCACATGTAGATTGATAACACTAATTTGTACGTAACCGCATAGGTTTGGTATTGTATTTGAATTATTTCAGTGTACGTGTTTAGTACTGAAAATTAAACACTTAATCATGTATGCCAAAACACTGGTAATCCGGTATAGTGAAGATATGTGCTGTGGAATAAATGTGTATTTCATTTACAACCGCGGTGCGGCGGACGATCCAATATGCCCTCGCGGCCAGCATGTGGATACCGAGGGATATTGAATTGCATCTTGTGACCTAATTTTCTATACCTAGCCTATTGTTCGATCAAGCGGACTATATCGTTCCCATAGGCTAGGATTATTAAATATAATAATACGCGATCATTTTATTGCCAATTTAAATTACACTGCTACCACTTTCTCTTACTTCTAACGTGAAGCGGTTCTTGCGTTCCGGTAGAAGGGTGTGGTTACTGGCTCTCTTTCATATAAAGCGACCATCTCAGACTCGGATAGAACCCCTGTTCTATAAATATAAAGTTTCTTTCAGATGTCCCTGGAAGACTTATTCTCTGATGTACTTGCTCGTTTGCTCCTACACTATTATATAAATATAAAAAAATGAATAAACCTACTTCCATTTGCTAAGTATTGAATTGACCAAGATCACGAAGAATAATTTAAGTTTTCATTCACATGCGATTCGTCTGGCAGACAATGTGTCAGGCAGCACCGCCTGGCGACGCGTGGTGGCGGTCAGGTGGGAATGTTCACGTGTTGGATTTGCGAGTGTAAGGTTTCTCTTTATTCACGTGATAGATTTAGCGGCTTTCTTAGTTTGACATTGTGTAGGTACTAGTGATAAAAATGACCACTTCAATGAAAAATATTAATATAGTTGCCATAGCCATCAAGCTACATACTAAGTAAGACTAGGCTTGCCGGACGTGTAAACAAGTTGTTTTTCTAGGTATCACAAAAAAAAAGTAGTTTAAAGCAGTCTTCTTACATTCCTTACAAAAAAAAACATATTATAATAAAAAAGGACTATTATAACAAAATAATTTATAACAAATAAATTGCGCGCAGCTTGCTAATCCGAACTACAAATAAAACCCCGCCCGGACGCTCCCTAGAACTCCTTCTAAACTAGGACAAATCCGGGGAAACCCGAACGGATGGCAACCCTAAGTAAGACGGTGTGTTGTTGACTGTTAAAAACTTAATTATAAGTTAATAAGAATTTGAAATAGTTACACCGCTGTGCGTGTTTTGCATACATTAATAATAATGTAATATTACATAGTGGACGTCGACAGACACGTTGTATCACACCACTATAACAGAAATGTAAATAACAATTTTATGCTGCCAACGGAGATAATCTAAGACTAGGAATCTTGTATAATTAATATTATTCTTATTAGCAGTCTTTGTATGATTATCTCAATGTCATTGAGCTGGTCTGATGGTAGAGAAACAATGCCTGTGTTTCAACTTGTTAGATAAAATATTACTGAAGTGATTATTGTTCTAACAAAAAAATGGTTTCAAAATCCATATTTTTTATTATTGTAGAACGTTAGTGAGCGTGTTTAAGTGCCATCGGCTAACTCATAATTTAAACTTAACAAGTTCAACAGCGACCAATGAAATATTAATTCATCAATTTAATTATGTAATCATTACAAATAAATAATTGCGAGTGTAATAAAAATAAAGTAAAATTGATTGATTAGCTTACAATGTACATATATTTTATCAGGGAATATTCCAGCGTTGCAACCATACGTAGAATTAAATTTAAACTAAATATTAAGCAAATGCTAACAACAATAAAATTAAATCAAATTTTCTTTTTTAAAATATCGTGCGTCCTTAGACACATAACTAATTATCTCGTTTGTGACATTATTTTATTGAAAATTAGTGCTCTTAATGTACGCATTAGTCAAAGTATGAGTAGCACTCGCTCCCATCATTGTCGCCGATATCTTGTAGGAGGCGACAAAGTAACGTGAAATCTATGATAATAATAGTACGCGCAGCCGACTAGACTACCCGCAGCTTAGTGCTGAATGATCTGTTAGGTGTGAATGATAGTTCAATATCAATAGAAAATTAGGAAACCGCAAAACGAGCGCTGACAATCAGCGGCTGATTAACCGTTTTTTTTTTGTAAACGTGCCGTAAAGTATTAGTTGCAACATATGGG
>MOOZ01000424.1:640700-657049 GCA_002930495.1 Cecropterus lyciades | reverse complement strand
CCCCCCCCCCCAGGTGATAGTACTCCACGTTCGTGCCGGAGTCGCCGAGGAGACCGCGAGAGGCTATGAACTTTGTTATTTTTTTACGGACGCCTTGGATTTTGACGCGTGCTTTTAATATTTACATACTTAGATGTGTATTTTGCGTACTTAACGTTGAATTACTTAGATTATCATGTATCTAGGCACCATAATTATCGTATTCACCGTGTCTCGACTGCGGCCAGTGTTGCCACCCTAAATTCGCTTTGAATGTAGTTTTGATGTAAATATTTATTATGTGTTCCTTTAATTATATAAAACGATGACGTATCGCAACACACGTGTCGGACCGAAAGAGAGAAATAACGTAGGATAGGTTAAGTTGTTAGGTTTGACGAATTGAAGGGGGTGAACAAGTATTCTAATTATGTATGCTCTTGCTTACGATGATTTATACCAGTACACGATTCCACCGAGTAAGTTTGTGTTCTCAAAAATCCTTCATAATCTAAATTATGATTGGTAATTGTACTTACACGATTGAATACCACGGAAGAACCCCGCCCCAGTGATTTCTTAGTCGTAAACATGTTACTGATACGAATTATTATTACACCAACTTTTTATTAATAGGAAAGTTTCAATTTGATCGTATTTAGACGAGCTCTGTACACGTATCTCCACTGTCGAACACGAAATAAAAGAGAACTGGTGGACATTGTATTATATGTAACTTTTGAATAATTGTTAGTAGCCATATTTGTAGTGATATTTTGGATATATGTATTATTTATAAATATCTTGATGTATTTAAATTCGCTGCGAAGGACCGACGCGGTTCGCGCATCGCTGGCTCGTATGGCATCTCGGCATTATTTTTTATATAGAATTCTTTGGAAATGCCTTAGTAGTAATTCTTTTATATCAGCGAGCGACTTATTTTTCTATGGTAAGGAACTTGAGAGTGTATTTTTCTATAATAAATTTGTGTAAGTGTCTATAATATTGTACGAAGTTGTCCATAGACGGTAGAGCACTGTTGTCGCCCTCCTCGTAGAATTTATAAAATTTAGGCTTAATATAATAATTAATTATTATCAGGCATTTTATTATTGTTTAATATGCCACCATTTCAACACGTTTACGCCTCTAGTTGTGATAAAGTTTTTCATAAGGTTTTGTTTTTCAATACTTACATATTATGAGTAATGTTTAAAATGTATATCGGAAGCTGTAATAAAAATAATTAAGATGCGATTTGCTGTATTCAAAGTCAACAAGTTAGGTTGTAGACACAATAAAGTCATTATATCGATTATGATGACTAAAAATGTCGCAGGCCGACATAATAACTTTTAAATACAAAGTGTGTCATTTTAATACAAAATACAATACGTAATCGTAGATATTTTAGCCTTACTATGTTTATCAAATATACTAGATTTCCAATTACTCATTGTAGATTCTCTATACAGTTTTATAAGAGTAACAGAAATATGTCAAAACCATTAATTCATTTGATCAGTATTGTATGCACTCAATATAAATATATAAAATCAAAATTTTAATGTCCTTATTATATCATGCGTGTTAAATTAATCTGAATGTAATTAATTAGTGTTAATATTGTAACTGAAAACTAGAATATACATCAATTCTATCTAATTACTTAGTCTTGTTTGATAATATACTTTTTAAAATAAGTATTTTATACTTTTTAAGTTGCGTTTATGCTAGAGAAGCCGAGCGCGAGCGGCGTCTATTGTGACGAGCGCACGACGATAGTAAAATATACTTTAAATATAGTTTTCCTTAGTGTGCTCTGACATATGGCAAACATGAACGGTTTATTTGCTACTGCGCCGATTATTATTAAAGAAGTTAACAAAAACGTAAGATGCGGTGGGAGCTAAATTGTATAAAGGCGGATGCACCGACCAAAATCTAGATTGGTTAAATTTCTTTTATATAATTTCATCAATGGTAGGCAAACCTCTGACCACATTTTCATTATGCTTAAGCTATTAGCAAAAATCTTTCGCTAAACACATCTAAGAACACACTGCAAGCGCAAGTCTTTTTTATGTTTGTCGAATAACCAGTGAAGAAAAGTGGAGTACGAACCTCAAAGCTGCTGGCTTGACGCTCCTAAGTCCATACGTATCGAATTCGCTTTAGATTTATGCTCCGCTTATGCTCGGCTTGTCTAATATACACGACGCACGTTTATATTCTTGCTCCAATATTCCTTAACTTTTTGGGATATAACATTAGATTTATTTTTCTTTTATTTCTTTCGATTACATGCAGTAATATTTTAGGTATATAATTATTGTTAAATTTTTGTTATTACTCATAAAATTGATTCAAGACTAGTCAAAATAAAACTGATAAGATGTGATTTATTGTTTGATTTGAATGCCTAACACCGCCCACACTCAACCAATTATTTTTGGTTAGCATGGAACCATGCATCAGGTCATGAAACTTAAATCAGTAGTAAGAACTTACAACTTTTTTTCAAAAATCGATTAAGTATATTCATAATCGGACATTTTAATTCACTCATACCAAACGTAAACTCGTACACTTTTGAATTTTTTTAACATTTTTGAATTTTTTAAACTCATACACTTTTGAATTTTATACACGCCAAGAAGGACCAAATACAGTTTTCGGTGACCTTATATGTTTTGAAAGAATCGCGATTACTTGAAAACTATAAATACTCTTTAAATTTTAATTTTGTCCCAAATAAGCACAAATTAAGAGTTATTCGTGCATGTTTATTCTATAGGTGCACATACAAAAGTCTGAGATACGCGATTCTCCAAAACGTTACCGCAGCAGGAAACGCAATATCTCGAAAACCTGACGACGTACAAATTATATTTTTAGCGTACAAGTATAAGCTCTCACGGGCAATCTCTCTCGCTCATGCGCAATTTTTTATCCTCCAATAACTTGTATAGAATTTTCCTGCTGGAACAACTTTGCCCCAGCACGAATCGTTTTTTCCCTTTATGTCCAAAATGACAACATGCACAAATTTTATTTCGGCGCACATTTACAGCAGATTGAGCACTAATTATATGTCTCACTCATGTAAGTCGAGGTGCTACTTTCTTGCTGGGGTAATGTACACAAATTAAAGTATGCTATATTTTTCCCTAAAGTACTTTATTTTGCATTGAGTATGTAAAATACTATATTGCTTCAAAAATGTGGTGGCATCTCTACTACAGTTCTCTAGAATAGTATTTTGCATGTTCTATATTCTTTAATTTACTTGCTAGACAGACTCTGTGATTGGCAATTATTTTGCATTTTAATCCTTGTAGTTTCTACTATCTATAATTTTTATAATGTAATGTTAGTACATCACAATATCAATAGATTGTGTTCGTTTGGAAGTAAGAAGATGAAAGTGTTTTTGAGTAAAAACATACTTTTGATGAAAGATCTTTCAGTCAAAAGGTACTTTTGATTTAGATGAACTTACCTATGTTTCATACCCAAGACTGAAAAGTAAATTAAATCAACATGAATGAGTACTGTGCAAAAAGTTAATGGCTAAAAATCAAAATCATAATTAAGACAATTAATTTTTTATTGGAAATTTATTCTGTGATTACAATTAATGTTTATAAGTAATGGTAATTTAGCCTATGAAGTTGACAACAACAATGTGCAGCACCAGATGTGCAAATATAAAATCAGCAAAGCCTCTCTCTGCACTCAGCCCTTGGAATTCATTTTTGTTCTCCGGGTTCACTTGTAGACGTAGACACACTGCAAAGGAACAATTAAATACCATTAATTAGTTATAGATGGAGTGGTATGTTATATTTAACCTGAGTAAATAGTCACGAATATGAATAGCATATTATTATTAGGCCAGATATAATTCAGCCATGTCATTTAATCATACGAATACTCCCATGACTTCAAAAATTAAAAAGTGTGGTTATAGAACATCTTAAAATAAGCCTTCTTTTTACCTGCTAGAACGAACGAGCTGACTGTTGAAATAAAACCACTCAAGAAGGAATTGAAGGGAAACGTGCCGACGAGGCAGCAATATACAAACTGTATTACAGCCGTCAAGAAAATATACAACAAATATGCGTCGATAATCTTCAGCTTCTTGGGTGTCTTTGTGGTGTACTCTTGGTACAATTTAGGTATCACGGACACTAACGACGTCATTTTTATTAAATTATTATAACCGGCTCGCCTGTAACAATTTATTGACAACCTTTGATGTTTAGAAGTTGACAGAACAGATGACGTGGTATGAGTTCATAGACTATCTCAACCTAAAGAGTAACGCATACCGTAGACATTTGAATGCTGATTCGATTTTTTGTAGCAGTCTTGTCGTTAAAACTAAACTGTTGGCAACATTTGCTCTTTGCTGTCGAAGCTGTCAAATTCATAGAAATCTAAAGTAGTCAGAATTGTGCTTGTCATTCAAAATTTATTCTTGTTGTTTGATATTTCTGCTATTCATCGTAGAAATTGAAACATTTGAACGAGTACCATGATGAGTTTAGCGGAGAATTTCCCTGAATATGCAGTTCCTGGAGCTAAGCAGGTTCGTTTCGAGCCTTACGCAGACAACGGAGGCAGCATCGTTGCCATCGCCGGCGATGACTATGCCGTTATCGGAGCCGACACTCGTCTCAGCACAGGCTTTTCGATTTACACGAGAGAACAAAAGAAACTTTTCAAGCTATCGGATCGCACGGTACTGGGCGCCACCGGCTGCTGGTGCGACACGCTGACCCTCACTCGTTTGCTCCAAGCGCGCATGCAAATGTACGAGCACGACCACAACAAGCCGATGTCGACACCCGCCGTCGCGCAGATGCTGTCAACGATGCTCTACTACAAGCGATTCTTCCCGTACTACGTGTCCAATGTATTGGCCGGATTGGACGCGGACGGCAAGGGATGCGTGTACAGTTATGATCCGATTGGCCACTGTGAACGCTCAAACTACCGGGCCGGGGGCTCCGCTGGCGCCCAGTTGCAGCCGCTCCTCGACAACCAAATTGGATTGAAGAACATGCAGAATGCAACTGAAGCACCGCTGCCCAGGGAGAAGGCATTGTCACTGTTAAAAGATGTATTTATAAGTGCAGCAGAAAGAGACATCTACACTGGTGACAGCATTTATATATTAGTAATAACTGCTACGGGCATACAAGAGGAGAAATTTGAATTGCGTAAAGATTAATTTTATTATTACAATAAATAAAGATTTTTATAAACTTGTTTTTTTATTTGATTTAAGCATTCATAATGTTAACTTTTAATGTAGGCTTTTATATTTAAAATGATAGTCATGTAAACAAATAAACAATTTTATTATTTAAAATAATTACAAGGTAACTGCTATAACTACATAATTTGTTCATTACTATTTACAAATATCAATAAAATCAATCAGTTAACAAATAAATACACTATATTAATTGTTTTTAGGCATAACAAATATATTTTGAGGAAAAATCTTTTCAACCATTTCTTTTACTGCCTCTTGCTTAGAGCTATCCCCCATTATTGTCGCTTTTAATCTGGGTGGAGTGGTGTTGCCAGCCCTCAGAGGGTGAATATTGAAGCATAACTCTACTTTATCTTTAGGTGGAACTGTTACCACCAACTTTTTGTACCCGGCAAATATATATACATTCTCAGCTTCAACAGACAGACTCAACCTGACTGGTGTACAAGTATTTCCTGTCAATGTACATTTGATTGGTATGGTAGTCTGCAGCTCAGCTACCTCAGGATAGCTCACTTCCATTGAAATTGGACATTCATCTATCTGCAATCCTGCAAGTGGTGTACTGCTCATGACACAATGTCCACCTGTGTCACTCTTTCTTTTCCAAGTGATATTGTACAACCCCGCCCTAATTGGTGGATCTTTAGGTTTATACTTTGCTTGAATGCATATGGCATCAGATGCTACATTCTTTTCAGCTACTTCTAAGTTACTTATGCATGAAGGGGGTTTATCATCATCTGAGTATCTGAAACAGTCCATAGGTTCCAATTCTGTATCTAAGATGAGTAGCTCCCATGGACTTAAAATCTTGATTTGAGGCATAACAATAAATGGGTCACCTACAAAACATTTCGTGATTGGTTTAAAATTTGTTGCAACAAAATTAGTAGTCACTTCAAATGGCTTTATAACAGTTATTTTTGTAGTAAAATCTTTTACACACTCAAGTTTGGGAGTACCATGAAAATCTATATTGTATGACACCTTTATTTGAACGGTTGTTGTTGCTGTTCTATTGGTTTTTAAGTAAAAGGTATTAGAATATGTGGATGATTTATCTATATGGCCAACAACTACTTTCAATGGATGTGACTGAGACTCCCCTGGCTTTAGGCTCAGGTCTGTCACTGTTTCTGGATTAGGATTGTCAGGAGAGGTCAATAGTGCCAGAGATATTTTCATGTCATCAATAAAACTATCTTCATTATTTGTAATGGTGAATGTGGTAGGAAACCACTCTCCCTGCAAGGCAGGAACTGCATTTGCAATACTCATGGACAGCCTGCATTCTCTAGCCGTTATGGAAGTTACTGTTAAAGGCACAATACAATCAAATTCATAATCAGCTTTGGGGCTCAGAATGAAATGCAACAGTTCAGGGTGAACTGTGGTATCAGCTGTCTTATTGTCTTCAGTTTTAAAAGTCATCACAATCTTTCTTTTTCTATCAGAGTCAAGAATGAAAGAAACAGTTTTGATATGTAATTCTGATCCATTGTCATGAGGATTGACTTTGAATTGACATAAAAACCTTTTTACTTTGCCTCCTTGTAGAGTCACCGAAGAGCTCTCATTATCAGTAATGGGTATTTCAATGGTTTCTGTGTTACTGAATACTGTTAGAAAAGCTTTTTTTATGTCTAAAGTGGTGCCATAAGTTAGCCTTACATATACCTCTACCTCTACAAGTTCATCCATTCTATATTTAGGTTGTCTAAATTTTGATTTAACTTCCAGGAAACTGCTAATGTTGGCCATGTCAATATTGACAGTAAATGGATCTTTCTCCACTGCTACTTGCCACAATTCAAGTGCCTTACTTTGAGAAGGTGCCGGGAGATCAGGTTCAGGTGCAGGAATGTTTAAATTCAAAACTGACATTATATTTCTAAATATCCTATCCTTGTCATTGTTTGGCACTTGGATGTGTTTTGACAATGCTTCTACAGAGAGTTGGATATAATCTTGAATTTTGGCTGACAAGTAAGCACACTGCAATGCCCTGTTAAGCACATGGGAAGCAAGAAACCACCACTTTTCTCTTCTGTAATCCCAGAGCATATGAGTTAACAGAGTCAATGCCTTCCCATAATCAGCACAATAGTAGTACTCATTAGCCATTTCAACAACTAACTGCTTCCTCATCCTCGGTGAATGGAATGTTTTGAACTGAGTAATGGCGCAGCCTAAGAAACTAATAATCATAGCTGAATGGTTAAAGATTCTTTCATTATACTGCAGGGCTAGAATAGCTGCTTGCTCCTTTTGAGGATCATGGGGGTCAGCACTTAGACGACCTGGTCTCCATGGTCTTTGGCCATAAAATTCCACTATACCATCCATGGGGTCAGGGGGTGGAGGGTATTGTAACGCATCACAGCAAACGGACCGCATGGCCTGCCTCCTCTTGACGGTGAACTGAGCTGCATATTGGTAGTAGAAGCCTGGATGCTGAGACTGGATGGCAGGCAAGCCAGCTCGTATTGCTTCATCAAATAATTCTCCAAAGGCACTATATTGTCTTGCAATCCACGCATAATGTTCAAACAACAACTCAGTGGGCCCAATCCTATTCTTGTACCTCTCAATGTGAGATTTCAGTTGAGCAATTGCATCTCTGGGCAGGTTGAGGGCAAACAGCAGCTTGCACAGTTTGTAATTAATATAACCAGCCACAGTCCTAATCTCGTGGACATTGGTATCTACATTCCTTGTTTCTAAGAGATTGTTGTATGCATGCATGTAGTGCTTGTGCGCAGTACTCAAGTCTTGCTTCAACTCATTCAAGTAGCCCAGCTTGAACTGATGGCGCACAAATAAATACTGATGAGTGGTCTTGTTCAGGTGGTCCCTGTGCTGCTTGATATTTTTGGTCTCATGGTGATAATAATTTTGGGCGATGTCATAGAATGCGTTTTCCAACCTAATGATGAATCCCATGATTTGATCGCCATGGGGAAGTACAAAGAGGGCCTTGGATTGTATTTCACAAGCAGAACACAAGGCCTGTGCTCTCTCGGCGCCCAGCATGTACTCAGAGGGCGGCGGCGACAGGCCGCTCTGCACCACCACGACGGCGACGCGTGTCGCGTGTCCCTCCACCGCGGCCCGGATAGACTGCACCCGAGATGCACATTCGATTATCTTCTCGTTCCACTGAGGATCGTTCCACTCCATATCGTAGAATATGACGACGACGGCCGGAATTAAACTCACTCTTTTAGGAATCCAGTTCTTCTTGATGATGCCCTTAGGGATGTACCACTCGTAAGAGTTTCTCTTGGGCTTCACAACTGGGAACTCGAAGGTGTTGTTGAGCAACTTAAATCGCACTGCGGCACGGTCCGGCCGTCGGTTATTGGAGAACGCGTCCCATATGGCCTTGTGTACTGCATTGTTTACCGTGTCGAGCCCCGACAGACCGATCAGTGCCAAGGGCTTCAAAATTACTTCGGGTGGAAATTCTGTGTTATCACTTGGCTGGGTCGCCATAGTACTAGTTGCATCACCTAATATGCTTCAGAAACGGCTATATGATGCTATATCATGACACTATGCGGGCCGCAATGCTACACATCAAAATTTAATTTACATTCGCAATCTCCAACACCACCCCATCTCCATCATCAATCGCGTAACGTCAATTTTTTACTTTAGCCTGACAGCAACGACAGATAACACGGATTCCAAAGAGTACAATAATATTTATGTGAATATTATAATAATTTTATTGTAATGATTATTTCCCACTTCTCAAAAAAGTGTAATTTCACCCGTAGTAAATCTTGTACTAATTTAAACTAATATCTAAGTTCACACCAAAACGTGTATCATTTTTGAAGTATCTATTTTGTAGAAGCCTACAATTGAGTACAGTTATTACAGTATTTTTGTGGTATTGTATGAAATGTACAAATAATTTATTAAACCTGCATTATTAAACCTATTTCGAACGCATATTGATTTCGTTGTTCAATGAAGTTGTGAAGTTGTTAAAAATGTGCATTAGTTATTAAATATAGCTTTCTGTATTATTTGAATATGAAATTTATCAATGAAATAAATTTTTAAATTACATATTTTGGAAATAAAGTCTATTTTTTTTTTGTCGCGCGACTGCTTAATTACCCCGACACAAATTAACATCATCACTGTACAACCCTATTCAGCCACCCGAACCCTGTACTTCTCACAAGATCGCAGTCAGGATGTTACGAAGGATCGTGCATGATAAACGCACACTTCAGATAAAATCATTGTTCTGTCTGATTTATTTAAGATATAATATTACAGTTGTAAATAAAATTAACCACAGATGCGTTGCTATTCCCAAGGATTAAGATAGTCGCTTAATAGGAAAGTGAGCCAGTAACTACATCCTTTCAACAAAACGCAAGAACTGTTTCACGCTAAAAGTAGATAAGGTTTTGGTTCCAGTAGAGCTTCACTCATCTAAGAAAGAAAATGGGAAAGAAAAAAATTTTTTTTTTTTTTTTTTATGGAAGTAGCAAACGAGCATGTAGCCCATGTAATGTGTGATGGTAAGTGGTTAGTGCAGGCTAATGAACATTCGTAATCAACCTTAGGTAAGATCAAAATCTCACCTGAGGTCAGCCACAGATGCGTTGCTACCCCTGAGGACTACGATGGACCACACCCTTCAAATCAAAATACAACAGCGCATTACACTGCTGTTATTAGCCAGAAATAGTAGTGACGGTGGTGCTATCGGAGTCGAACCACAAAGAGCTGTACCACCTTCAAAATTACTTCCTCCGCTTTCTTAAAATAAAATGATTTCACGACAGCGAAAAATACAAATAAAATGCGAATGTTACGTGTCAAAAAGTATTATGATAGAAATAGGAAGAAAAAATAAATTTTAAAGTAATTATAAATGGCGCCAGCCTACCTACAGATAACTCTGAAAATTTGATTTAAGATGTAAATGTATCGGTAGAATAATACCAAAAAGATAGGTTTATGGCCCATGTTACTACAAAAGATCCTTTCTTTTTTCAAAGCATTTCTTTTCCCTTTCATAACATATGTATCACATATTATATTTTTGTTAACATATTTAATATGTATGTATTTAAGTATTTATTTATATTTAATTTTATTTTGTGCACGCCGATTTGCTTGTTATATACCTACTCCGTTCTCAGGGCTGCTGGAAGAAATTTCATTTTGACGTAAGTAGCCCTTTGTACTATGTATTTTAAAATGTATGAATACTGTAATGTTACCGTGTACAAAAACTTATAAATAAATAAGACCACCCAACAATAACGAGAAGATCGTAGCGTAGGCTATGACGCTATTTCTCATTAACTTGGTCACCCCTTTCTTATGCATTATTACACAGATATATTTCTAGAGTATACCTATACCCTGTCCCTTTCTCTAAGTATTAATCAGGAATTTGTATAGTTTCGGCATAATTAAACAATTTTGGGAATAATCAATTAACTGATGAAAATTCATAAAATTGGCTAAAAACAAGAAGCCAAGACCATAAAACATAATTTAAAAAGAAGTAAAGTTATTTTCTGACATTTTGACAGTTCTGACATTTCAGCCCATATCTGACCTGACTTCTATCACACTGACAGACGTTAGTTTCTCGTGAATTTCTATTTTTTGTATTTCAATAAAAATTTGAAATAGTTGAATTTGCAAGCATTTATATATAATTAAGCTTGCACTCGTTTTTATTGGAAGTCTACAAGAAGTGCTTGCTATTTTACAATAAGCGTTGTTGTTCGAAACGAATAGCATAACTACAAAGTCTACAAACATGACGTCGCAAGCATTGGCTTCTCTCACCGCTACTTATACGGACTCCGAGGGCGAGGAAGACATGGAGGATGGACAACAAACGCCAGACAAAGAGGAGCCTAAAACCACGCAGTCAGAACCTACAAGTCCTAAGTCTACGATGGAAGTGGCACAACCCGCGTCCGCTCCTGTGTCCCCCAAGAGAAGGTTGGTGTCCTACGTGGACGATACGATAGTTTCCGACGAAGACCAACTGTCTCCGAGCGTGGAGAATAGGGACGATATGCGGCGGCTCTCCATGGAGACGGACACGGACGAGGCGGTACCGCGCTCCGACCCCGACGACTCGCAGGACGGCGTCGCCATCCCGCCCGAGCCGCCCGGCAAGTGTCCCAAGGAGCTGCAAGACCTCATTGCTAAGCATTACACGCGAATGTTAACCGAGGGTCTAGATATGAATAAAATAATTCAAGATAAGAAGAACTTCAGAAATCCCAGCATCTATGAGAAGTTGATCCAATTTTGTGACATAAATGAGCTCGATACTAACTACCCACCAGAGATCTATGATCCTTTGAGATGGGGCAAAGAGTCCTACTACGATGAGCTGGCCAGGGTCCAGATGCAGGAAATGAACAAGAGGGAGAAGGAGAAAAAGGAGCGTTTATCCAAAATCGATTTCATGACAGGAGTGGTTAAGAAATCTGAGAGTGATGATGAGAAGAAGCGCAAATCAAAGTGGGACCAAGCAGCACCCAATGTGGCAGCAAAGCCAGCGATTAAGCAACCTGGCTTGCTGCAGCAGCCACTTACAAGTAATGTGACTGGCACCAAAAGCACTGTCATCTCTGCCTTTGGCTCATTGCCCAAGAAGCCAAAACTTTGACGTATGAATAGACAACAAGACTAGTGCATTTATTAATGTTGACAATGTACTAAGACTCCATTATTAGTTTTTATTTATGAATAGAGTGAATTATGAAAGGACTAATATCTCATAATATTAAACATCTTTGAGTTTGAAATGGTTTGAGCCATGATAATAAACCCAAAAAGGTGTGTTATTATATGCATAAATAGAACATGACATTTATATTTACATTTTATCTAGTTCAAGGCTGTCCAGGTTACATGTCATTGAGGGCCAATACAAATTCTTATGTAGACTAGAGTGTAGACAAAAATGAATATGGAATTAATTTTTTGCCCTGCTGCCTGCTGCCCTCTATACCGCCCTCAGAAGCACAAAAAAAATCATTATCTCATTTTATGGCTTCAGATAAGTTAAGAAATCACACACACCTAATGATCTAAGCTGAATGTCGGAAACTCAGCTTAAACATATTAGGAATCTTGTTTTAAAGTATCCATTCTCTCAATTTACTAAGTTATACAAGAAAACTTTCATCTATCATCAATTTTCTTGAAACTTCCTCAAATGAAAAGCTGCATTTGTGCTTCTGAGACGGTATAGGACAGAAAAAAATGGTTGTCAAGAATAACTAGGTGCGGGCCGCTTAAATGTTTGTCCAAAGTATGGCTCAAACTTTAAGCAGCCCTGATCTATTTGATTGTATTAGGAGTCCACATATATTGGCTAGTTTGTTAGTAGTTATTCTTTTAATAATAAGTTGTAAGTATATTTTTTTTTTCTAAGAGTTCTAATTATTTTATGGTAAGTTCATTCCAGGCTTTCCCAATGGTTGCAGACAAGCTTTCAAGTTTTGAAGTAACAAATACATATGGGAGTACAATAACATAAATAAAAGCCAATGTGCATACATTACACATATGTATCCCAGTTGCTGGGATTAAATTTTCCTATTTATTTATAACAATTTTGATGTATGTGACATTAGTTCATAGTTCAATAAAGTTCAATATTTAAATCCATTAATTAATAATATTTCAATCAATCAATATGTCTTTATTTTACTCAAAAAAAATGTGTTCACCAATCTAAAAATTAGCATTGTGTGTAAAATAATAATTTGACATTGTAAGGTACAAAATGTGCAAAAGAATCTATGAGCCTAATAAAATACATAATTTCTTAAAATAATTGATAGTTCACCACCACATTATTATTATTCCCTATGTTTAGTAGGCAAACATAAAATTAAATCAGTACATAAACACCTAATCACAAAAAGATTGTGATAATTGGAAGTTAAGTGCTGCTGTTTGGTATGATGGACGTGGAAGATATATTTCTCCAAGAGATTCCAACTTATTCCTCAGAGGTAGCAATGTATCAGTAATCAATCTTAAAAAGGAGCTCTGTGTCCTGATCATCACATCCAAGTGTTTTACATAAAACACCATCTGCCTATTTAATATATTAGACTTAAATGAGATCAACACTATGTCCTGACAACTAAATATTCATGTCATGTAGGTGTCCTTGCTGTAATCCAACCTCGGAAGAAACTACTGTAGTGATGTAATAGGGCTGCAATATTGTGCTTCTGCATAAGGACCACAAAGGAGTTAAGTCAATAATCAAGATTGTATTATTGTGATAAACCAGACTCCTTTTGGATAATATATAGTTGTAAAATTATACCACCTAGCCAATAGTACCCATCAGCCAAGAATTACTGCCACAGCCGTGTTGTACTACAGTTACAGCCACTAGTCCACAATATGTTGAACTTGAATAATCTTTCAAATGCGCGCGCTTTTATCAGAACGGAACCGGATTCTAGAACAAACAAAATCCATAGACCATGACTGGTGTTGTGCACGATTCGAAATGAATACTATGGAAAATAAAAATATCGATGTCGTAATCGAATGTTTAGTAACAGTTACGTCATTTTCGTTATAAATTTTATTATGAATTGGTGAAAACAATTATATAATTTTATGATGAAACTTAGCACAATGAAGTAAATAATTAAATTTAATAATATATTTTTGGTAATTCGATTATTAATTGTTGTCACTATATTTTGAACATGTTTTTAATTTGATTCGACGCAAACTTATGTGAACTTTGTTTAACCAAACTATGCTCTAGCCTGCACTAGTAGAGCGCAGTGAGGGCTCTATAAAAACACAACAAACCTTTGTTCATTGCGTTAATTCCATTTTTTATGTTTATTTGATTGACACCGCGGTGTTGTGCAGGGTTTGACGTCAGTGTGTTTTGATATACATTTATTTGCATCGTTATAAATAATATTTACATCCGACAATGGCCGAAGCTCCGGAAGGCGAACCCGTGCCGTCGTCTAGCGAGGAGACCACCGTCGCTCTCGATGTAAAAGACGATGGGGAGCCCTCGCCCAAGAAACGCAAAAGCGATAGTACTTCGGATAGTGCGCAGTCGGAGAAGCTCGAACACAGGCTCGGAGGCATTCTCTGCTGCGCAGTTTGCCTGGACTTGCCGCAGGCGGCCGTCTATCAGGTATTCTAAAACAGCTGATAGCCGCAGCTTATCAGCTGTTTTACGATTTCTTTCATTTACGTAAGAGGTCGAACTCGGCCGCGCTTGCAACACGCTAGGCGCTGCCTACGCGTTCCAATCAAGCAATCCGTTCTGATCACCGTTTCGTGATCTCTGTTCTGTATTTTATCATTTCACAAACAAATTGTAATATTCCTTTGTTATGTTAAAGTTTGGGCGTGGATCGCTAGCGCGCGGCCCGCCGCTGCCGCTAATACCGATGTCGTCGTAGTTTCTTTACGATTAGTGTTGTGTATGACTACATGACCTATTTTCATGTATCAGCGTGTTTCGATGTAGTTAATTTGTCATACTGTTAACTCTGTGATATATTTTATAAGGTTTCATGTTATCTAGTCTGTACGTTCACATAGTTTAAAAATTAGTTTGTATTATTCTATGTAGAAACCATTTCAATAAATAAAGAAATGTATCAAAGATTTAGTTCTTTCTTTATTGAGAAAATCCCTTCCTCTAAAGTTAATGCTCTTGATCAGTCAAAATTTGCTGCACTAATATTTTTTTCTGTAAAATATGAAGTTATCTTAAATATGGCACTTTTTGAAGAAATTTAAAATAATATTATTTACACAACTTATGCAATTTCTATGGAAGTAATTTTCAAATATTTGACAATATGCTGACTGCATGCTGATACACATGGTGGACTATATAATCACTTTTATTTTTATTGCAGTATAAGATACTTAATCAATTTGTATTCAGAAACATGGGATCGAGGGACACTAGACAATGACACACACAAGATTAACAAACTGTACAACATAACACACACACATTTCATAGACAAGTAATATCAGAAATTAATTAAGACATTTATAATTGAAAAAAAAATTAGATGTACATTTACAAAGTAATCTCAAATTGAAATCAAAGATGTTTAAAACAATGTTTCTTTTATGTTTTTGACAAATTAAACATTTTACACACTTTAAAAGTATTTATAAATTTAAGTCAGACGAGTTACTTATACAGTTTACATTCAAAATTGAAGGCAATGGAATAATGAAAAATGTTAAAAATTCTTATTTTAAACATGCCATATTTATTAACATTAATTAATTTTGTTATTAACCAAAATAAAACAATATTGCCTTGACTTGCAGTGTAGTAATGGACATCTGATGTGTGCTCCATGCTTCACTCACCTGCTGGCCGACGCTCGGCTGCGCGACGAGGCAGCCACCTGCCCCAACTGCCGCGTGGAGATCTCCAAGACCACCGCATCGAGGAATTTGGCTGTCGAGAAGACAGTCTCCGAGCTCCCCTCTGAGTGCAAATACTGCACTCGGGTGTTCCCAAGACACTCCCTGCAGGCTCACGAGGAGAAAATATGCGAAGAGAGGTAAATTATTTACTTTTATTAGCTAAAGCTTATTAGATTTACTTTAAAGTGTTTCAATATTTTTAGGATATATAGAGTTCAATGTAAAATTATCTTATCCACAAATTAATATGCGGTCTGTGGATGTTGTTAATTTGACAAATTATGTATATTAACTAAATGTATGTAACTGTGCCGCTTACTAATAATAAATGGTTAGCCCATTATGATATGTGTAAATATGATTGGCTAAGCACTTGTATACATGTATTTCAGTATGCTTAAATTTGGGGATAACTAAGTGTGTGTATATATATATATATATATAATGATATGCTGTGTGAATACCATGGCTGTAACTTCGGATATCACACCCAAACTTAAGTTACTTAACTTTTCAAGTTTTGACGACCCGCATGGCGGAGCGGTCACCATACCGGTCTGACACGCAGTGGGTCCTGGGTTCGATCCCCGGCCAGACAGACATCTGAATG
>MOOZ01000424.1:608734-622988 GCA_002930495.1 Cecropterus lyciades | reverse complement strand
ATATTTTGCCAGGTCTGGCTATACTGTACCAGGAATGACTGATTTTATCTATCAGTAATAGTTAACCTCGTAATCTCCCACTATTTAATAAGAAAAAGAGGCCAGTAAGTACATCCCTACATTATTAAAAATTGGAATGTGGAAAGGCGCAATGCGTCTGTTAAAAAAAATTCTTCTTGGCTCTCCAATCTTATACCTACAGATCAAGGCTGTAAAGAGCCAATGGTGGTTATGAATAGTTAAGTGTAGCTAGTATATGGGATATTTATAGAGATTGACTCCGCAACGACAATTAACTATGTGTGAAAGCCGTCTACAGTGGCGGGCTAAGCTCGTCAGGGGCGGTAAAGCTGAAAAAGGTCCCTAGGATCAAAGGCCGCGTGGTTACCGTCTCTCGACTGTCCCTCCCGTGGCGGACTGACAGGGCGGTGGCCCTGTCACTCCGCCACTGGCCATCTATTAATTTTTTATGGGTCAGAGAATTTATAATTTGGTATTTTATACATAGGTTTAACAGCATTATTCATTATAATCTACAATAGCATGAATAAAACAAAATGTATGTCACAAAACTTGTAATATTTGGCAATCCAAACAATAAATAAAACTATATAATATAATGCATATATATGTAGGCAGAATAACAAGGACAAAACGATAATAATTACAAGACATAGCAAGACTTCTCATTTTTATAACAAAAGGCACACAGAAGGCACAAAATAGAACCTATTCTATCCACTTCCATATACAAAAAGCACAAAAATGTATGTACTTCAATAAATAATTGGCTGGTTCATACTAATAACTTTCCATATCATATTAAAATTATACATGTAACTAAGTCACATTACAACTTGGATATTAAATATGCATTAAGGGTATAATTGCATTTCTCTATAAACAGTATAAACATTGATTTAGAATCAGTGCAACAGTATACAATACAAAAAGCACATTTTTATTATTTACTAGCTGAACTCGCGGTTTCACCCGCGTTTAAAAGAAATGTTACGTGACATACATTCACTGAAATTTTATATCTCATTAGAAAAAAAACCCCGATTTTAAAACATTTTTCATTGGTGCTCCGCTCCTGTTGGTCTTAGCGTGATGATATACAGCCTATAGCCTTCCTCGATATATGGGCTATCTAACACCGAAAGAATTTTTCAAATCGGACCAGTAGTTCCTGAGATTAGCGCGTTCAAACAAACAAACTCTTCAGCTTTATAATGTTAGTATAGATTACAAATATTAAGGCACATTACAAACAAGAACAACATTAAAACCTATGAGTTGATCACAATGTTTAAGCAGCCTGGCTCATTTGTAATATTTCCACAACGCTTCCATAAAGTTTAGTAATATTTGTGGCATTCTTAAGTTATATAACAGAGGGCAGTTAATTAAAGAATTGATTTGAACCAAAACTGAAACACACTGTATCAACAAACATTGTCGTCAAACAAACCTTAGCCAGATCTTTCTTTAATTTTGATATTTCAAATGTCAATTTCAGATTCTCTTCTTTCAAATCCCCGTTATCTTTCAACAGACACTTCATTTTGTCATCTCTTTGTCTTTTTCTTACTGATATTCCAAATACTTTCTGTAAATATGTACATTCATACAAAAAGTAATTGATATAAATACAGAAATACTTTAGCTTATTGAATGTTATATATAATTTTTACATATATATCATGTTTTTTGGTCTTCAGTCTATTTGTACAATTTACAGTCTCCATTTTTCTAAACATTCAATTAAAAAAAAAACTGAAGTTATAAATAAAAAATAGATTTCATTACGGTCATATATAACATGAAGTTTAAAACATACATTCGATTGATTATTACTAAATGCAAGTTTAAATGTATGATTTTCTACTATGATATTTAAATGTATGATTTTTTATTGAATCTTCTTTTTCTTGCACCAGTTTTCCACCTCCCTGCGTATATTGGTTATATCTTCACTGCTGGTCCGGCAACATCCTCCAACATACCGCGCACCAAGGTTCAACCAATTGTGGACAAAAGTGTGCAGACTTTCACACTGATCCTTACCAACCCATCCAATTTCTGGGTTATATTTCTCCCCAGAATTTGGGTATGTCACAATCGGTATTTGTGGGAGTCTATCTCCACTAATATTGCGTATTAAATTCGCCACTATTTTAGGAGAACAGCAGTTGGTCCCAACAGCAAGGAGTTGATTAGGATTCCCCTCATAACATTTTCTGGCAACTTCTTGAAAGTTCTCACCGTGTGCAAGGCTAGTGTCGTCCTTACAGCTGAATGACAGCAATGCTTTAATAGAGGGGTACTCTCTCAATAGCTTCACAAGAACCTCTGCTTCCTTCTGACACGGTACAGTTTCAATAGCAAGTAGATCCACACCAGCAGATACTAGTGTGTCTATGCGAGGTTTGTGCCACTCACGCATAGTTTCTTCAGACGTTTTATCAGCGTAACTGCCGTCGTATTCCGATCCGTCATGTAGATGAGCGCCGTAAGGACCAATAGAACCAGCTATGAATGTTTTCCTGAAGGGTGTGGCAGCATCCATACATTCTTTCTCATATAATTGGCGCGCACATTTTGCAACCTCGACAGCACGATGAATGAGTCCATACGCTTCCTCAATGTTAACTCCGAGGTGTTTAACGAATCCACCGACAGACGCTTGGTAAGTATTTGTGCAGATAATGTCGGAACCGGCTCGAAGAAAGTCGAGATGAGCGTCTACGAGCTTCTCTGGATGGGTCTGTATAAATCGGGCGGTCCACAGAGGATCCCCGTCTCCCGTGGTTCCCGTGTACTTCGATATTTGCAAGGAAAAGCTTCCATCCAACACATACACTTTTCTTTGATCGTTTTCATCTAAGAATGCCATTGTATGACTTCTCTTGCTACTCTGAAGGCTTTAAACACACGACCAAACTTTCCATTACCCCACTTATTTCCGTTTTAAAGTTTAGTACAGTTACTTATATGTCTTATCTGTTTTTAAATTATTGTTTTGAAATAGATAAGTCAGATAACTTCGGTACTGATAACGTAGGCAAAACAAAACTACCATCGTTTGCAGCTGATGCAGATTGTAGATTGCAACATATAGTATCTAACTGAAGTATTTTATAAACTTCTGGTGTTAATGTTTATTTATGAAATGTCTTTAGAATTTTAATATAGTACCTGCAGTACAAACTCATAAATAGCAATCCTACGTCAAGGCAATTATATGTCAAAAATTCTTTCATTTTTTTTTTGTGAATTTGATAATATGGTTATTATGCCCAGAATACATAGTTATTCTAAAATAAAATATTATTTTACCGAAATAATGAGATTTTTACTAGAGAATCAATCGTGTTCAATAAAAAAAAAAATGTGTCGCCAATTGAAATTTAGAAACGTTTTCTCAGCAACTTGAAATATAACGTCTACTTACATCTTGTATAATAAATTGAGATATCCTTTCATCCCGTATATACAAAGCATTTTCATACGCATTTTTAATATCACTTAGAAGAAATGAATATGTTACAGTGTTATCAATCAAGTCCTGGAAGGCGTCTTGAAATATCTGTAACAGCAATAATTCATTTGTATTATTTGGTAACAAACTAATATTAAAATACATTTGATCTAAAAGATTAAATGACCTCTAAAACTCGATCGATATATAGTTGTTTTGTTTCTAAAAGTTCAGTATTAGGTTTTTTAAGCAATTTAAGCTTTTCATTTACATTATTCTCTATAAACTTTACGTGTTTTGGGGTATTTCTTGAAGACATTTTTAGGTTTATTTTTAAAGCTTAATAACTTTGATGCTAAAAACTTTTTATCGATTTCGAACTATGCCTTATCTACAATATTATCGGTCTCTTAGTGATTATCTTATTGACCACTGGTTCGTGACCATTGCTTCGCGAAAAACAAAATGAGATATTCAAGGAATATACAAAAAAGCACAAAATATGAATAAATATGTCTATTTAAATAAAATATTTTTTCAATAATATGAACTGTATGAGTTGTTACAACAGATTTATCTTCAGGTAATTTGAAAGAAAAAGTTAGCTTTTGTTTATGGAAGTAGTATGTGCTGCCATCTATGAGGCAAACAAGGGTCGTGGATGTGACGTCACTGACAGACATGAATTACGGAAATTAGAAATGGCTGCGATGGGTAGTGGACGGGGGACGATGGATTCCCTAAATCAAGTGCAAAGTGATACTGTAGATCGTTTGAAATTGCTCTATCCGAATGTGAACGAAGATGAGACACCCCTGCCGAGATCATGGAGCACAAAGGACAAATTCAGCTACATCGGGCTATCGCAAAATAATCTCAGAGTGCATTACAAAGGTAAGAACTTTCAAGGTTTGTTTATGGATTAGTTATTCGCGTAACTCCTTAACAATATACTTTCAAATTTACTATATACATTAACAAAGAGTTTTAACTAGTTTAAACGTATAATGAGTGGTCTGACGTGTCAACATTTTGTCGTAATGTTAGGCGCTAGAAAATTGTCGCATCACTCAAACAAAGAAATCAGCTGATCGTATATTTTGTATAAACACGCGAAATTAAATGATTACTGTGCTTGTTCTTTTGAAAAATCTATGTATACGTTATTACTGGGCTGTTTTAAAGTTATTTATGAGTTAATTAAATAAAATCGGTTCGATATTTTACAAGGTCTCTCCTCTGTAAATGGCAGACGATGTTACGATTTATCAAACAGCAAACACTTGCCAGATTTACTGACAACAGTTATTACGAGAACTCAATTTGAGTTAAATAGCGAACGTTACTAATGTATAATCATTTTGTGATGCATGGTATAGAATTTATATCAAGCTTTATTTATCCTCTATGAAAGATTAAATTTACGGTTAAATAACGCGTAATAATAGCACACATTTCCACATATTCCCGTATCATTTATATAACACTATTATCTATCCATAGCTATGACTACATATACATTATTAATTGTATATGTAAATTAATTGTTCAATATTAATTTAAATGATCTAGTTTGAATAGGACTTTTAAGTACTAAAGTACTAGGTACTTGAAAGTTTCTGTCATATAACGTATGTGTTTTATATTAACAGAATCAATTAGTATATATTGATGCTAAAATACAATTGACTAAGTGCAGCTCGTGCATCCCATATATACCAGAAAAAAATACAAAACTCATAAAACCACCTATTTGTACTTTACTTATTGGTTTGGTTTGCATAAACTATCCAATTATCATATATTTAACTTTGTTGATTGCTTTCATGGCATATATTTCACTTTTATTTGAGAATAATTTCTAAAGTTCCTGGTTAAAATATATGAGATACATAAGTACTATTAATAAAATGGCCAATTTTCGTTACTGTCGGTCAGATTAAGTTGAGCCGCCGTTGGTAGCTGTTTTTCTAAGGCTACTTAAGGCACTTTTGAACTTTTTTTATCTCTGATATAATCTCCGAATGTCCTAGACAAATTATGAATTTTCAATGAAAGGAGTAAATACTTTACATGAGCATAGTATTTGCATCCCAGGTGATAGTAATGACAGTTACTATGATGAATTTCTTTATCCGCTGAGAATGAGTGTTGAGAGATTAGTTATGAATATTTGTTTGTTTTTTCTGTAATGTAAGTTGATCGACTGACTATGGTTTCACTGTAGAGGTAAGACGGTTTTATCAATTTTGTAGCGTGAAGCAACTTTTGCATTTCGGTGGAAGTGTGTAGATGTCTGCTGACTGACTGATGCTTTGGCTTTGGCCAAAGCAACAACCTTCTGCTTCGGCCAGAGCTTTGGCCCATTTTGTGAAAAAAAATTAATGAATGCACTACGCCCAGATTAAGATTGTAAGTGCAGGCATAGTATCTGTGATCTGTTTGAATTAGAACCCTTTTTTATATGAATTTGGTTAGAAATGTGTGTAGCCAATGCCAATTACCATCTGGTCGACTGCATATTTTCCTACTTTAATTGAACAAGGAAAAGCATCAGCATTATTAAATATTTACAATTTACAAATAAGTACTTACTACTACTACTTGTTAATTGTGATTATTATTGCATTTAAAATTATGTTTCATTGACTGAAAATTACGTACCATATTAAGGTATAAATAGATAAACAAATGTTAGATCCAACTATTCAAATTACTATAAGTCAGAAGGTTGTACTGTATGGTTGATTCCAGGGATGTTATGGAGCTCTGTAACCATTACTAAATTTATGCATACTATAAAATAATATATGACACGAAAAAAAAATTGATCTGTAACTGTAACATAATCTGTTTGTAAAGTTTCAGTTAAATTTGGATAAGAGCAGAACCTAAATGAAACATGTTATTTAATAAATAACTCTTAAAATTGATTAAGTAGCAATAACAATAATTGATATGACTAATTATAATACCAAATGATAACATGGAAATATTACTAAATTATAACCTATTTGTATTTTACTTTTAAAGTCCTTAAAAATCTAATATTCATAACCAACAGTAACAGATAATCCGAAATAATTATGTATCTGTAACTGTATACTATTTTTTCTATATCCACATCCAGATCCGAAAATTCATACCCATAATATGCTTGGTTAATTCTAAATATACGTAAGTTTTGAAGGTGGTAGAACTCTTTATGGTTCGACTCCTGAAGCAACGCCGGCACACCTATTCTGCCTAATAACAGCAGTGGTATGCTCTGTTGTGTTATGGTCTGAAGGGTGTGGTAAGGGAGACATACCCATCCGAGGCATTCTAACTTAGTCCTCAGGGGTAGCAACGCATATGTGGCTAACCTTAGGTGAGACCTTGATCTTAGAGCCCTAGGGTTGATTACGGCAGGCTACAGGTAGGCGGCAGTGGCCACTTACCATCAGGTGTGCCGCAGGCTCGTTTGCTACTTCTATACTAAAAAAAAAAAAGTTACATTAGAAAGGGCATATACACCCAATGCCTAACTCGTGATCAAAGATAAATAAATTGCATTGTTAATATTAATATTACATGAAGTAAATGAAAGGACTTAATGTATTTATCAAGTTAAAAGATAAGGTGCAGTAACAAAGATTGTGTGGGTCATGAGGTGAAACTTTTTGTCGGTGAAAAAAACATTTTCTTAGTCATTTAACTGTGTATATTAATAAGTGAATCAGAAAAAAGAAAACCTTAAATAGGTTTTCCTTGTTCTGATATATAGTAAAGTTAACAAAAAGTTGTTTAACTATAAAATGCTGTAACAGTGCAGTTGTTTTATGACCACATATTTTATGTTATTTTATTTAGTTTACAGAAATATGTGCAGTTATGCATCATAAGCAAATAATGATAGTCATAGTGGTACAAATATTAGTTCCTTATTGCATGTCTTGCACATCTGATTTGTCGAAATTATATATGTACTATGGATTAATTATCCCCTATGCTTAAACGGTATAGAGAAGTATTGTGAGGACACATAATTCTCGAAATTCGAAAGTTCTCCGTTAAAAACTGTCAAAAGTCTAGTGTTCATCAATCTGCACTTGGCCAGGGTTGTGGACTATGGTCTAAGTCCTTTCCATTCTGCTAACAGGCCCGAAAGATCTGTGCCATACCATGTATATAACATTCAACAGGGGGCTTAATTTCTTTTAATGGTACATAAAGTGTTGAACGAATGAGTATTGAGTTGGTTATTCTAGTCTGATAATTTTATATGAAATGTAAAGGTTTAAGGTAAAAAAAAAACGCCATAGAAGTACCAACACATACAATTTTACCAATGACCAATTAACTTTTTTGTCTGTCATATTAATGTTAACGTAGTGTCTGGTGTCGTCTGATGTAGATTTCGCGTTGGTTATGTAGTATAAGTCTGTCCCTTCTGCCTAACCTGCGGTTATGTATTCCAGACAAAGGTTTCCCTGAAATAATAAATTCGGAAACTCTCATTTTGAATCGGTCTTAAAAGTTCTTGGTGCGATGCCCTTAGTACAGTCGTGTCGGGTCGTGAAGAAACAGGCGCGGCGGTTGTTGACCGGGACCCTACACCAGACAGCTGATGTCGATGCACTTTGTCTAATTTCCAGTCTAGACTGCCACCTCCCGAACCCGGGTTTTTGAGTTTACTCCTGATATATTGTTTCTCATTATCACGTCCAACCAAAATTAACTGGTCCGGTGCTACTTTTCTTCGTCAAGTATTTATTATTCTCCGTATTTACGAGTATGCTTTGCAAATTCTTGTCATTAAAGATGCAAAGTGCATCTTTAATGACAAGAATTTAAAAAGAATCGATAAGGGTTTTCGAAATAGTGCCTTGAAATAGAGATTTTATTTTTATACGATCGAAGTTGCAAACGAGCGTGCAGGCCATCCAATGGTCATAGCCGACCACGGATCTCTGTAAGCAACTTCATATAGAACTGGTATTCTATATATTTGTGGCGGTGGTACCACCCTGGTCGAATCACACTCGCTGTACCTTGTTTAATAAATGTATGTAACCAAAGATTTTCAGGGTTCTAGGAGTATCTGGAGTATGTGGAGAATAGGAGACTGCGATAGTACCGACCTGGAGTAGATTGTCTCGTGTCGTTGCACTCTATATAATTCTGTGTCTAGACTTTGTACCACGTACATATAATTGCCTATTGTATGTTGTTGAACAGCGACCTGTCTCGTCTAGGTTACTTGCTGTCTCTGCATTGCGAATCTAATTCTGTCTTTGTAATACCTAGTCTAATCTATAGTAGGTCTTTTTTAATCAAGTATTTGTTTCCTTTCCATATTCTTTGGTCTTGAAGTTCCAGGGTTGCTCTCTGTTGGTTTTTAACAATTCTAGAAGCATAAAGTTAGGCTGTTAAATATAAATGAGTAAAAAGTCTTAAGATTTCAAATGATTTACAATGCTTGTAATTCCCTTGAAATCTTAATTAATGTCATACTACGATTCATTATCTATTTATACGAGTTCGAAGGTTCTTTGAGTCGTTACGATTGCTATGCGAAACTTTCCAAGGCTCTGAGTCCTATTTGTACTCCCTGAGTATAACCAGCAGACAGATTTCTTACTTCGAAACTACGAAAGCTATGAACGTTTGTTTTATTGATATGCTATAAGATCTATATTGTATACAAACTGAGCCCCGCGGTAATAGCCGCGTTTAAAAAATGTAACTTGATATTGTTAGATATAGCCGAAATTTTAGACTTTAAACAATTTTAACATTATAGCATTATTTCAGAGAGGACTGATAGCAACTGATGTACATTTTTTAAAATAGAAGTAGCCTAAGTTACGCCTTATGTCACCAGTGTACCAATAGAAGTAGCCTAAGTTACGCCTTATGTCACCACCAATACCATTAAATTTGATTCCACTTGAGTTTAATTACCGATGTCCATGGGCAACAGTGGCCACTAGTATCAGACAGATTTTAGGTTTGATTCTTAAACTATATTGTAAAGATAATATGGGCACAACTGCGTACTATAGTTCCAGATAGCTAGTGGTTTAAAATTACCGTGTTCGCACTAGATTTCAACTTAGCTCCCATAGTATGAAATCATGTATAGATATCCATAAAGATTTCATACGTCGGAATTTCATGACTGTTGTGAGTTGGACCAAGCTTCATACAAATTTGTCCATTGTCCTTTATTTTACCACTGAATGCAGTGAAAATACAGTTACGAAGGCATAGTATCGCTGAATGGGATGTTTCACTATCAGTCAATACGGCCTCGGCTGCATTACGAGCTTAGTGTCGCATCAAATTACCTTCAACGGCATTGTTGCAATGCTGATATTCGTTCCTGCTAGTCCACGGACTGATATTCGTTAAATATCATTTGAGATATTCGTAATAGCAAATTATGATTATCGAAGCTTCATCATAACCTCGTGTCTGGGTTTACACTTCAAGACGTAGATGTAAGAAATCAAACCTGAAATTTTCGGAACGTCTATATCAGCAATTTCATATTATTGAACCTCCCTTGCTTTAACGGCGAATAAACAGTTGAGAGGAAACATTATTTGCCGTTCCTTTCAGTTCTGATCACGATGTGTGAAGTCAACTGAAGTCTTTTCAACACATACTTAGTCATTGTATTATGTCTTAAACCCTTTTCAATCATAATGAAGATTATCACCGTTGACAGTGAGACTGTATAATGTTCATAATTATCTATGTTCAGTTCAATTAGTTTATCCAGGCATCAGGTGTTAAAGAGTGAACTTATGGGTGTAGCCAGCGCCAGGTGGTGTTCTGTACATTAGAGGATTCCTTGGTCACCGTCGCTTCATCGAAACTATCAATATTATCAGGACTCACCTGGACTGTGCTTAACTTTTAGCTTTGACGACTGACTTTTTATTTATTTATTTAATTATATATGCGATATAAATAAATTGAAACATATTTTTTGCTATTTCTATACTAAAAATGGAATCTACTTCTAATCATCGTCAACCCATTATTGTCCCACTGATGGGCAGGTCTTTTCTCAGAATGAGATAGTTTTAGGCCATAGTCCACCGCGTTGGCCAAGTGCGGATTGATAGACTTCACACGCCTTTGAGAACTCTTTTTTTTTTACTTCTGACACTAAAGACTTAAATATTCCAATTATATCGATATGCAGTCTAATGTTTCGTTATGGTGTTTTATTAACACACACGACGTATGAAATAGCGTAATCTCTACGCATTAATTAGCGACGATAGCGTGTATCCCTATAATTAAATTAATTGCAATTCATCTCTGTATACATTCGTGACTCATTGACACTGTGGGGTCGTGCGTACTCGTTTAAATAGACAAGACATTTGTAGTAGGACGCGGGCAAAATCCCTATTAGGTGGGTCTCCTGTGTGAACTTCTAAGGCCTGATGGATGGAACTATAAAAAGTCTATACACTAACCCACTGTATAAAATTAAAGACAATGGTAGCCCTTACTCGAACATAATATGTCATTGTGTTGGTAGAAGGTAAATACGTCCGGACGATGAGATCTCCAGTTATCAAGAAAACTTAACATTTATGTCACAAATAATAGTTTTTCTTCTAGAAAAACTACACTTTTTATAAAACAATTAGAAAGAATTGCATTTTGCGAAAAGAGAGTACACATTGTTAAAAAAAACAAGCTAATTCGTGGCACAAAACAGATAACAACAAATGATTTTTAACTTTCAAGTTTCAACCCGAGCAATGCCGTGGATATTATGAACAAATGAAAATCAATGAAACGTTAATCGAACTTTCGTGCTCTGCAATTTGAATGGGGTTTCAATCAGGGTTTTTTTTATGACTTAATTCTCAGTCCATATTAAAGTCCTTATTAATTTTTTTTCAGACTAATTGTAATTTGGATTTTTGCTAATTTTACTTTGAATAATACCCGGCCATCAAATTATTAATTACGCAATACCCGGCCATCAAATTATTAATAATATGAGACGATATTTTTAACGAAGCGACCTCCTTACTCTGTAGAAGAGGGGTCTCTTTGATACGTTTCAGACATCATCCAGAACTTTTGGGAAATCACTAGGAATTTAATTTATTTTTTCCTTCATTTTCAAAGCAAGCAAATGATGCATTTTTAATATCAGAAGATCAGATTTGCGTTAATCGTGCGAATTTCATACCACTGGTTCGTATACACAAAGTATGTACTTATTAATAGTATATACGTTACTGTCACTAACGGTCAAGTCCCTAGGGCGTGCCCCGGGGCGGCAGTTCAACTGTACGAGGGGCGATGCACTCGTCCCGAGTAGCAGTTCAACTGCGCTCGGGGCGATGTACTCGTTGGGAAGCACTAGTCTAATGATAGTCGCAACTTTGTCCATACTTTACTTTGTTACACGGGTTACTAAGTCGTTATTATTCTTGACTATATTACTTTGTATACATCTATTCTGTGTACAATTGTATAATCGAATTTTTAAAATGTTTAATGAATCAAGGCGAATTATCTTTCAAATTCGCTGTGAGAATTACATCTGGTACAATAAATCAAGTGGCATAAGAAAACGGTTATATTCTGTTATAGGCGAAATACTTTGTACTAATTTACGTGATATCTAGTTCATAGAATAGTTAATATGACTTCAATAATTTTATTATTTCCAATACGGCATTATTACCATTACTGTTAACGGTCGAAAATATACTGTTCAACGTTCGTTCACGGTATAATTTGTATTTTATTATGTTATTTTTACGTAATTAAACTTATCAAATATTATCTTATCTCATAATCTACAACAACGAAGTCGAAATTAATCTCAGTTCTTTTCTCAGTCGGTGTGAATGATTAAAAGTGTAAATTAGCATCTAAATTATTTATGGGACTGCTGTCCGTTTAGATGGATCTTTTAAAAATTGTTCCACTTCAACACGAAAACTATAGTGTTTTTAGTACCTACGCTTGCTCAAAACAAAGTTTCTCAGAAGACAGTTAGAAACACCATAAAATATTTTATTGTTTACTTCGAGATTCGACTCCTGATGGTAAGAGGTTACTGCCGCCCATAGACATCTGTAAGCAACTTCATATAGAACAGGGGTTCTATCTGTAGTCGATAACTGATGCGTTGCTACTCCCTTACTTACTTAACTTACTCCTCAGGGTAGTAACGCATCTAAAGTAAACCCGTCACGGGTTTACTTTAGATGTGTTACTATTACTATCAAGCCTATTTGCGGTCAACTACAAATGTCCACTTAACGGCATTCTCGTTTGCTATATCAATTTCATTAATAATGATTAATTAATCTTTCTTTTCTTTGGTTTTCGTCCATATATTGCAAAGAACCTTGCAATGATGAGGGAAAACATAAAGAATTTTTGTTTCGTATAAACGTTAAAAAAGTCGTACTAAGTGTACGGGGATGTTTTTTGGATCAATATTAATTCATTTCTATGTAGTGCTTCTTTGTAGAGTTCCTATTACACAATTCTCCGTAATAATACTTTTTAATGCACTATAACGTTTCCACGAAGCATGTTATCAATTGTATAGACGTATACCAATTTTCTTGCTATATTATTCAAAAGGTGCGCTAAGTCCTGGCGACTGTGTTCTATTTCTATTCGTGGAACAGCCATTGTACCGCAAATATTATTGTATTTTTTCTATTCTTTTACTTTTATTTTATACAATTTTAACATTATATCGGAGAGGATTGATAGCAACTGACATTAGCGGCTGTAACGGTGGCTGCGTGCACTTAAAGCGGGCGCGGTTTCTTAGGTTTCATTTTTTTGTGCGGAAACCTAATTATATTTTGTAAAATAAAAGTAGCCTAAGTTACGCCTTATGACATCAGCTATCCAACAGTGAAAGTCCCGTCAAAATCGGTCCAGCGGTTTCAGAGATTACCCAGAACAAACAGACAGACAAAATTTTTAGTAATTAATGTTTCGTTATGAGTATCGTATGTGCTTCCATACGAATTTAGTAGAGATATCCATACGATTTAGAGTAGAAAGCTGTTATTTTGATATTAAAAAGAGACACTTCAATTTTATTTATAGGTATAGATTTATTAACGATCTATTAATTATTTGCCTACAGCAGATGGATATTTGACAATGTCTTGCTGGCAGAAACTGACAAATTTTGTTCTTTGCTAGGAAAGAATAGGATCCGTATAGGGAAACATATCTTTCATCTTCATGTTATCCGAATCCTTCAGTGTCTACCCATTGCTTTTATAAGATCAGCTCAGGTAGACTGCAGATTATTTTACCAAGAATAGTCTGTTCCTAATACTTAATTGCTAAATGAACTCATCCATAAACTAGTAACAGTTTACGAGTTTGTCTTCCACATTAACCCCGACACCGTCCGGGCCGTCCAGATGTTAATGGCGGGCGATATTTCAATTTTATTGTTCTCTCTAATAGTTGCGTAGTATCATCGAGCGTGTAATCTTTGATGCTAAACGACAGTGGGTTATGATTATTAGGGTTGCCAACTTTTTTTAAAGAAAATAAAAGTATATTGGTTATAAAAAAATATAATACTACCAGAGATCAGTGTAAAGAAATATGTAGTTTCAAAATAACAGGGTTTTATTTGCTTTCTCCTGTCCCGGTCTAGCTATAATAGAACTAAAATTTGACTCAATTTCCGATATCCGGTTGAACTGAAATTTTGCTCATAACACCATGCAATATTATTATGTCATGGAGTCGGAA
>MOOZ01000424.1:573906-592370 GCA_002930495.1 Cecropterus lyciades | reverse complement strand
TAATCGTTGTACGGCATTGCTTTATATCGTGTTTGCGTTTTGAATTTAATGGCGCGGAAGTCATTGTTGCTCTTCGTCCTTAAACCGCATTTATTTGCAACGCAGATTTCTTTACGTGTCTCGCTTGTTACTATGCTAACATTCCATCGTAAAACATCTACTTCGTACGTAGCTGAAGTAAATAGACCTTCTGTTAAATGTTCATTTTTCGCTGTAGTCAAGTCTACAAGAGGAAAATGTGTAAATACAAGTAGTGTTTATGAAGTAGGTTTCATTTCCTGTTTTTCCAAATGTGCCTATCGAATTCACAAATGTATATAGCTAATATTTCTGGCCAACACACGCGACTTGTCATTGAATAATATTTAAATTTGCATTTTAGTAAATAAACACGTAGCCGGGCTCGATGATTCTGCATTAATAAATACGACAAGATTGTGGATTATTTTTGTAGCAATAAACATTATTATAGGTATACATTTATTGCGTGAGTTGTCATTTATAGTTGTGTCTGAGAACAGAAATTAAATAGTCTTTAAAAAATGGTGGTGCAGTAGGTAATCATCTATATTCATTAGGTTTAATTAGTCTACGAAATATGGAATGAGATTCCTCTTCTGCTTCAAAGCCGGCGATGTGTTGGCGAACTTCTGTTGCACAGGTCCATGGTCAACGGAGTTTACTTTCCATCAGGTAGCCCGACTGCCTCATCTTTTAGGTACAGCTCTAAAAACAGTTTACACGGTTACATAGCATTGTTGGCAGATAATTGTATGTAAATATGTTGTTTTAATCTGCAAAATTCAAGTTTAAAAATAATGTGACAAGGTCATCTTGATAAACGAAATTAAACGTCTCTATCGTACAATTTTGACGGCAACAAATTTTGGAAGGTTTAACGAAAATACAAACGTATAAATGTTCTTATTGGAAAATAACAATTCACGATTTTTCACTTTGGTGATAAAAACACCGACCCTATTGTTTCATAAAATGTTTCGTTAGCAAAGGAACTTTATTTATGGCATCAATTTACATAAGAAATAAAAAACCGTTTTAAAATTTATATTTTTGACCTGCTAAGCGCACTTCTCATTTTCTTTATTAGTAAATAGCACCTGTGCGAAGCACGGGCGGTTCACTAGTTAAGTATAAAAAATGTAAAATAATAAAAAATAACAATTGTAAGTTGTGTATTGCGTCGCCGACAATTAGAAAACATGATAAATATAAGATTTTGACTTAAACAGTTTTAAACCTACACATTCATCTAATTACATTCTTGTACATTAGCGACTCCATCCTCAACCACTAGGCGTAAAGGTGTTAACAGAAGTTATCAACTCGGATCGAGTGTCGAGCAATTACGCAATCGCGGTGTGATAGTGAAAGCTAGTGAGGCCGCGATATACTTCGTGGTTCAGTAACACTCGATCGAATTGCACATTTGCGTTCTTCTCGATTTACTTGAATGTTTATACTGTTGTTAGGTCTATCGAAAGCTTCCGTGTGTTTAATAATTAATATTTTTGGTACCATTGCATTGTTTGTGATTATTGTCATTTAGTGTCATACATATAGATACTAGCTGTCTAAAAAGTATCAGCCGGATATTTCATCGCTTTGATCAGCCATACTCATCAATTATTAGATTATGTTGCAAACATAAGTCTAGCTGATCTGCTATTAATGACAATTCAATATTTTCATATAATATGTTAAAAAAAATTGCGATAAGATGGAAACGCATGGTCATTTATCGGTGCCAAATAAGCGGCGGCGTAATGTGGGTCGTCCGGCCGACGGCGGGTCAAGTTCGTTACGTTTGCGTTGCTTCTTTCACATCCAAACGACTTTCTCCTCTACACGTTTGTGATAAGAAATGAAACCGCTCCACCAATCTTACACCGGATTACCCAAACTGAAAGGTCTGCGTGATTTTCAGTTTACCTTTTCTTACGTCGACTTTTTGCTTACCGAAAACGGTAAAGGGTCCATTAGTAATGGAAGCATATTTGGTTCGCACTTAATGGTTTCTCTCGTGACTCTGTTTCGCTTTCAAGTAATCTGCGCGGTGCTCGGATTTGTGTTATTAATGGTACGCTTTCTGTTCTAGTTCGGTTTACCTGTTTTATAAAACTGGTTCGTCGTACGGCCTGGAGCGGTTCTGTTGTTATGCGTAGTTGTGTCTCATATCGGCAGGTTATTACTGATACGATTGTTTTATCTCACACATTTCATATTTTTCCGTTAGTAATGTGATTTTTCTTAATAAAACCACGTTTTATTATTTCAGACGTGTATTATTGTTAAACAGTAAATTATTGTTTAAAAGTACAGAATAGATATTTCTCTGTATTTTCTTTCAGATTCTCGTAACTGTACTCACCTCTTTCTACTTTTGTAGCATGTCCGACGAGTTAGAATTTCTTAGAAGTAGTGTATGTTATCCGTTCTCTATAGGGTGCTAGCGGGGACTTGAATCTTACGTAATTTTTATATCTCTATATATTCAATCTTTAATGGCAATGATATTTTAATTTAACTGATCAAATATACGAATTCAATTCTATTGAATAGTTGTTGTCTACATATATCAGTCTGAGCAAGAAGAGGACCGAGAGGTGGACCAATGACCTGAAGAAGACGGCTGGTTACCGCTGGATTTAGGTGATTCAGGATCAGTCGGATCCCGACGTCCAGTTGTGAATTTTCAAGGTCTGACGGATAGATGGATCAGTCATCATTTGAAGATCTGGAAGTTTGGTTTAAGAAATATATTGTAGTATGGTAATGACTGTGACTATCAAGGTTTAACAATAATACAGGTTTTTACTTAATTTATACATCCTATTATTGATTGAAAATTATTTCTGGACCCCATTGATAAAATAATGAATGTCATGAAGTTTTAAATTCAATTGAATCCATTGTGAATTGTCTTGGGCGATAATACATGTAATGGTTTTTATTGTAGACGAGAGCTTTAAGGTGGAATTAAGCGAATGAGTTGTATTTAAAATGGAACTGGACGCATGTCTCGGTGAGCGGGCTCGATAATTCCCATATTGATACCCAGGGTTTCTGATCGCCTTTCAATTACAATGTTGTCTTCTGTTACGATTGCCAGTATATAATACATATATATGAGCATGAAATATATTGTTGAGTGATTATTTTGTTTCTAATGTTATGGTGGTATGATTTGTAAATTTATTTCTATATTTGGTATCATTGCTTTGATATATCTACTACTATTTGTAGTCCATTAGTTTCTGTAAGACGAAATTAATTTCCATTTCTTACCTCATCTCTAAAAAAATACTAGAATTTTTAATTATCTCTTCCGTACACTGAATCTCAGTACTATCACACCAAGATCAATTCTAAGACTCATTGTTTATAGAGACGCATCAACCGGATTGAACACAGCTTTGTTCTTATGCTAACACGTCCACGGTTCAATGCAAATAGTCTCCGGCTTCCTGTTAATTTAATTAAAGTAAATATGTCTTTGGTTAAAGCAATTAGGAGTAATGAATATTCTGTATCTCCATAAATTCGGTCTAATCACTTCATTGATATTAATGTACGCTTGATTTGTTATATGTTATATAATACTTTATTTAATTTATTGGTAGATACATCAATTTTCCAATACAATTGTATTAAATATAAGGTTTCTACCAGCAAATGCAGCGACGCAATCTGTTTTATTAAAGTCGGCTGTAGAAGAAATGATTACGAGTCCATTGTGCCTGTGAGTGATTCAAGAAGATTGAGATTTCTTTGTAAAAAACATACTTAGACATATTTTACTGAGACGACGTGCAGGATTGTATGAAAACTACTCTGTAAGTCATTTGATCGTCTGTGATATAATTTTGTCTTTTTCTTAACAAAAATGCGGAAATATGACTTTTACATTTGACAGTGATTCCAGTGATGCTGCTGCTTCTGATATATACCCCAATTGAATAAATGATACTAACTCAAAGCAGAATAATGAATGTATAGAACACAAGTTGCAATCGGATGCGTAAATTGCAGGTGGTTCCGTTTTGGCAACAATAAACCGGCTATCGAACCACCGTAAACATCTTTACGGGCCGTGTCGTTATTGGTTTATTTTCATTATTTATCAATCTAGGAAAATTCTCTTAAACTTAGGTGTTATCTTAGACCGATTTAGGAAGAAAAATAACATTTGATATTCTGCAGTCTTTAAATCCAAGAAGGTTGGATTTTGATCGAGGCTGAAAATATGAAAAAATATATATAACATAGATATAATAGAACGGGTTATTAAATTATTATTTGAAATGAAAAGCAACCAACCAATAAACTACGTTATCAAAAGTAGAAAGTATGATTAAGAAAAATATATTCTTTAACTTGGCAGCAACTATAAACGTAAATCGGCTCGGGTCTTCCCAGAACTTGGGAACCTCGGAAGCACGATCCACCACGCTGCTCTAGTGCCAACAAGACCGGGTTATCTTTCTCGAGTTAGTAGCCAAATCTACTCACAGAAGTTTTTCTATACCGCTCGAATAACACCGCTACAGTGATAAGAACTGGCTCAACTTAACCGCTTAATAGTTAAGAGTTAAGACCATAACAAGTCATAAAACTGCACTGTTTAATAAGATATGATATTGTCGTTTTGAAGTTTACTTATTTTATACTTATATAGATATGGACGGTGCTTGTGACATATCTGTTAACATTTTAATATCTGCACTGTACCGCACTTTAGATCTTCCGTAGTATTGTGAAGAAACCCATGTATGTAACCTAGCCTTCATTTATAGTTAGTATGTGCCATTCAAATAAAACCTTTATAGTTATTATACGTGCGAATAAAAATAATATTTTATATAAACACGCTTGAGATCAGTCCAATTATTTTGGTCCTTGATCATCAACTCCTCACCTATCTCACCGGGGCACACTCTTCAAATGAAAACGAAGTTAGGTACTAGTTCTGTCGCTAAGTGTCAATTGATTAACCTTAAATGTCTTTGAGAACATTAATGAGAACTCTCCGGCACGTAAGTTTTCTCACGGCATTCCTTCACGTTTTCGATTCAATACTAGAGCAAGTGATAATTAATTTTTAATACTCACATGCCTTGCATTTGATCACCGGATCTCAAGAGAGTACGAGGCTGAAATTTACCAGGGATGTTAGGGAACTCCATATCCGTAACCGTAACTATTGGATATCCGTAATAAAAAATAAAAAAAAATATCCGTAACCGTATCCGATTTAAAAGTTTTGCTTAATTTCGGATATGTTTCGAGACATATTTTTTAGCTTTAATAACACTTATAAATTTAATAAGGTATCTATAGTAATACTATTTTTTTTTTCTCCGTGCAGTTTGCGTTATAAAACGTCGGAGCGGTGAAGCGAATCTTCTATCCCACTTACGGTACTTATGGGCGGGCATAGTGATGCGCATTATTTTTGTCGATAAGCGTTATCGATAGTGTATTTAGTTTTGTCATTATGTGGCATTGTGATAAAAATGAAAGAAAAATAGATAAAACAACGTATTCATTAAAATAAGAATAATAATGATTTAAAATATATTATTCATTGGGCATGTATGTATTAAAAAAACTATAAGTACAAAAGTTTAAAATGTAACAAGTTATATTAAAAATAAATATAAATACTTATATGTAAGTTTAAATTATTTTAAGAGAGATATAGATTAGAAGATAATTATGATAATAACTTACATCTAAAATTCGATGACTCATTTGATTTTATAATAATTAATTTATAATAATTACTATAACGGTGTTGCGCCTGCGCAACATGTTCACCGTCCTAGCTGACTTATCTTTTATGACCCAAACTGCACGGAGAAATAAATTATACTATAATAACTGATGTTACTTACTGATTGTAATAGCAAATTAAAACATATTAATAAAACCGAATTATTATATTTGTATTTTACTTTTTAACCCTAAATAATAATATCCGTAATCCGTAACCGAAACTAACGGATAATCCGAAATAATTACATATCCGTATCTAGATCCGAAATTTCATATCCCTAACATAACATAGCATCCCTGAATTTTATACCACTGGCTTATCTCGGCGTATACTCTACTATTTTCGTGAGATATGTAAATATCGTGTTTTTATATCTACAGAACGGAATATGGCGTGTACGTAAATTTCTTCAAACCGGATTGGGACGAGAAACAAATGAATGTATATAACGTATAATTATGTGACGTGACATTCGATGTTATTAGAATAACAAATCCAAGTAATTTAATATACGAGGACGTACTAGGACGGGACAAACAAGAATTTGTTACGAACATTAAACAGAAACATTCACCGTAGTGGAATAGCACGAATCTGCCGAATAATGCAGAATTCTCTCGTGATTGCAATATAAGGGGTGCATTTTCTGAAACTGAATCTATACTGTTAAGCCAAGGCTTTATTTTTTATTATTTACAGGTTAATCATCTATTCCAACACCGTAAAGCAATCGTTCTTCTTAAAATCATGTTAAGTGCGTAGCTTCTTTTTTCGAACTTTTTGGTCTTCAAAGCGCTATGACGATTTTGTCGGCTTACGTGACGTTCATCCATTTTTAACCGACTTAAAAAAATAGGTGGAGGTTCTCAATTCTTACACTTTATTTTGTATGCGTCTGCTACAAATGTACTCTGATTTTTTTTCAGATATGTAGATATTTTGCTACTTAGTGTACAGTGTCCAAAACTTGTTGATACTAAACCGATGTAAAAACCTGACCAATAGTTATCCACATGGCAATTTATAATATGTATAGATCTTTTTTCCAAGATTTCGATTGTAAAAAAATATAGAGTAACTGCTTATATTTTACATAAAATATATGCCTCTCTAGAATTCTGAGGACGTTCCAAATACATGCCGGGTAGTAAATAAATTGCTGACCGCTCGGTTTTTACATGCCGTGCGCTTGGGACCTGAAGATGGAGTACTCAGTACTCACTATAATGACTTCTAACAAGAGAACGAGTCGGAATATTCATTTAAAATTTTAGGAACATATTTTTCAATAGTTTTACTAAAAAATATGAAATTTAAAAATGAAAAAACCATTTCTAATTTATCTTACCCTATTTTCCCTATTATTCGAACTTTAAACAAATATAATTTATTGATAGATATATGTATTGAAACGAATAATAGCATAACCTTATAATGTATTGTTACATCTATTTCATGTTAGTCTTGAAGAATAGGAAATAATATAATATAAATAATAATATTATAAAACTGAAGAGTTTGTTTGTTTGAACGCGCTAATCTCAGGAACTACTGGTCCGATTTGAAAAATTCTTTCGGTGTTAGCTAACCCATTTATCGAGGAAGGCTATAGGCTATATATCATCGTCGAAACTTACGCGGGTGAATCCGCGGGGCGCAGCTTGTTTTCTTAGAAAATTTCTTAATACAATTTTCATTTTATGAACGTATTAAAATCTATTTACGCGTAATATCGTCTGGAGGAGAGACATTTGATAAAGTCTGGGTTTGACATATTTATTGCTTTCACGTCTAGCCCATATTCTCGCTAAGTCATGCCGCTTTCTTTGTGAAGCCGACGTAATTATTTGCTAGTTATTTGTATTAGGATGACTATAAGTCACTTGTGCGAACCGAATAACTATTTTCAATACTCTCATATATAATTTAATATTGTAAGCTTTATGAATAAGTTCGAAATACTTAACGTAGATGTAGTTTTTGTAGCTTAGAACTAATATTAGCGTAAATTCGGCTCCATAGCACCACTTTGCTCTAAATGCTCGTGTGCCGGTAGTCAGGTATTGCATGACGTGTTTTACGGCAATGCACCTACCTATCTGTCGCTGCTTTTCCCCCGAAAAAGCTTCCACTCCGATAGCTTCGAATAATATGGACTGCAGCTGCTGCTGATTTTTTGCAGTTACGCCCATTGGCTTTAGATTCAGTATTACGGTAGAATTTTGGTCGGGACCTTTTATGATCAAGACAGATTAACTAGTGAATGTGCTTTAACTTTCTCATGGATTAAAATTCCCTGAAGCCCATGAGGTTTGGAGTAACTGTAAAGTCAGTTCGATTGGTTTTAATAGACCTTGCACATGTGGCATAACGCCGGAAATCTTGGACTGTGACCGAGGACCGGATCGCCGAGCACCCAGAAGCGTAAGTGGTGTATGGGGCCCTAATGTGGAAACTGTTTAATGGAAGTGGATTTTTTCTCTTGTTGCTGTAAGGTGGGGCGCAGGGCCCGGGCCGAAGACCCCACCTGCCATACCTCCACTTACGCCTCTGGATGTATCGTACGTGAATATACCATACCATATACTCAATTTCGCATCTTGTTAACAAACAGGGCACTCAAATAGGATTACACCGTCCACAGTGATACTTGAGTAGACGAGACGCAGTGCGAATACGGTTTATGCATAAAATATGTCGCGGTAGAACTTGTTTGTCTTATTTAATTTTTGACGAAGGAAACTTGATGGCAATTTATGGATCGATGTTACAGATAGTATTTCTAACACAACATTTTGCTTGTCATTCATACAATTTTTGGGCAATTTAAAAGTAACGATTTTTAATTTCATACATCTCGTTATTAAGTAGTACGGAAACTATTTCGAAAAAGTGAATTGTTAAGAAAAAATAGAAAGTGCTCTGTTTGTTAGCTGCGTTTGTTAGCTACTTGTTGATAGTTGTGTGTCTTGAACAATTCTCAAGCAGTGATTTACTTGAGTATTGTGCTATTATTTTAGTATATTGTATATTTTTGATTCACTCTTAAAATAATCATTTTATTCGACTTCGCTAGCTTGCTTCATGTGACTAATTTAGTATATATTGTGCCTCTTTGGATTTACTAACATATTATAGTACAGTTTGAATGTTTTGAAATGTATTTACTCATTTTCGTAGGCGTATAAATTGTTTGTCTTACGAAACATTTATCATTCCAATTGATATTGTACGAATTTCTGCACTTTTAAGAAGTATTTTTAGTTGCATTTATATAGTGAAATGACGTTTGTGTTATCTTATAATGAACACTATGCATGTTAACTTTATTCATCTTTAATTTTAAAATTATTTTCATACTATTTATAATCATTTGGATTTTGGTTTAAGTCGCCTTTTATTAGTGACCTTAAAAGCATTTGCTGAGCTTGAGAAAAATGTTCAAATAGAAAAAAGTGTCACAAATACATATATCTTTGCAAAGCTTTTGACTACATCCTTCTTCAACAAGCCTTGGCAACAAGTTCTCGCTTTCACCCGCACTGAAATATTGCGAGGCGTCTCCACTGAACAAATTACAAAAGTGAGCGATAAAAGTTCTTTTCAAGGTTCTGTTTTATGGCCACAGAACAAAAATACTGTTCAGAAATTTATACCTAGGCATATTATGTAATGGAAGTTATTAATTTTCAAGATATTTTGCTCAGAGTTGTAATAAATATTTCTTTGTTTTACCTAACTGGTGTTTTTCAATGTCGTGGGCGGACAAAATAGTTATTCTATGGCGTACGATTGCTTTTATATTATCAATATCGCGAATACACTAGCAGTTCAAGATATATTGCGATTCAAGTATATGTCATAATATGAATGAATCATATTGCGAAGATCTTTAGTTCTGTCTCTAGCAATCATAGGGCACTATGACGAAGGACTTAAAAAATCCTACAATAAAGCCTTTTCGATGATGCAAATAGACGATAGTGACTACTTTCCATTGGATAACCTATCGGCTTAATAACTAGTTTTAGATATAAATATATTCTAGATACCAATCCAATAACAATGACGTAAAACTGTTCCATAGTAAGTTACATTACAAACGCTAATAAATAACATTGAAACCCAAGACAAAGTAAAAAAATTGACATAAGCAAGTTTTTTTTACTAATAACAGTATAAAAAAACAGTGATTCTTTTCCTCTAGAGATCCCTTGTCAAAGCGTAGTAAAGAAGAGTTTTTGTACTCGAATTTTACAAATACAATTTTCAAAAGAGTACTTACAGTTCCAGCGATATCCGCTAGCAATAAATTGATGTCGTATGAAACTTATTTATTGATATTTACCCTGGAGGTCTTGGAACGATACGTAATACAAATGAAGTAACCGAAGAATCGATATTTATTTTATTCACGTCATTTGTGGCGCGTTCTATCTTTGTTCATTCATTTTGATGTTTATTTAACAAAACGTATTCAATCGAGTTTAGATCTTGGGCTATCATATGTCTGTATATCTTGGGTAGATAGGAAACATTCATGTTAAAGTTGTGGACATTGTCATCGACTAAAGTGGTTATAGGTCACACTCGAGGAGTTAGGAATGTGCTATATTAAGAGTTCTTGCTAATTATATACCTCCTACCTAACATAGTCGCGGAAGCACCGTTACGGGGCAGAATAGGTTTCCTCGTCTATAGCCCTAAAATTAACTGTTACCTCCGTTGCTAGGCAGTTTGTGAGACTTGTGATTGTATTGCTTCGCTCGCGTGACTACAGCCTCGAAGGGTATTGGCGGAACACGTTAAGTGTTCAATATTTCGCTGTCTTCATTCGACTTACTACAGGGCGTTAAATCTTGATCTATGATTGGATTGATATGCTATATTTTATGTAGTTCATTGTTTCAACTTCAAATAGAAATGAGTTATAGCATCCATGTATTTTATTACTTTATACTGTTAAGCTTAAGGTAATGAGCAATTGAGAACTAATTAATTTACTAAAAAAATAGACAATAATCACAGAATAAGTATTTTACCAAAATGAGATGCCTGTCTGGTGATGCAGTCAAATTACGTATATAAAGTATATATAGCAGTGATGCTGTTATAACGCACACTTAAAGGTTTCTCGGATTATATGACGGTTGTGTTAATGCCACAATTTCGAAAAGTAGGTATCCTCAAGCCGTGAGTGTTATATGAGCGATGATTCCGCGTCATAACGGTGCAGCGCGGCTGGGGGCATCGGTCCGCTAACGATCGCGTCTAATTTGGTCTTCGGGCCGCTCGCTATGTGCGAATATTCACCATTATGCAGCCGCTTGCGCTCTTTGTTCACTACTTCACTTTCAAGGAATAACCATCAGTAACTTATGACCGCCTCGTGGAAATCCGGAAACTCAAATCGAAAATAGAAATAACAGGTAAACGAGACCAGGAGAATAAAGAAACGTTTGTGATTTTCTTAGTCAAAGACAAGACACAAACCGTTTCCGTTTACAAAATTTGTTAGATGGTAGCAATGTGTCTCTTATTTTTAATAAATAGATGTCGTCTAATTTCGTCCGTCTCTAGTCCAAATCTTTCGGTCCTGCGGTGAAGTAATTCATGTTATAACTTTATTGTTTTTATTTTTATGACCATTTCAAAACATTATGGCGCAGGTGACTAACATTTCAACCGACGAAATTATATAAACGAGGTTCAATCTTCATAAATAGGTTAAAACAGTGCAAGCTATTATGATTCACTCCATACGCGAATATACTGCATCCTTTCGCGTATAGCTCATCCCATCCGCATGTTCGCACTCTGTTCCACGCATTTGTTAATCAAATCACTGTTTTTATTACGTTTAACGGGACTTCATGTTAACCGGTATTGTTTGCTTTTTCAAATCGAATGAATAGTTTCAATACATTAGCCATTAGCTGTAATGTAATTGAAATCTCACTTGACTTAGCAAGCTATGCAAATATACTTTGACCGCTCTAACCTTTGCCTTCCGTCGCTTTGATTATTAATTTTTGCTCCAGTGTTATGTTAATATATTATTCACGAATAAATTATACAGGTTCAAGTATTCTTATAAAATCAAGTCTTTGTGTCTTATTTCAGCACCTTATCCTCATGAAATTATAAATTGATTATTTAGGCAATATTCATTACCAATTGTGTTAACTCTTAGCGACTGTAGTAGTTAGATCCTCTAAATTGTTTTTGTCTACAGTAATATTCTCGCAAAAGTTATATAAAGGTTTCACGAGTGAAAAAACAATCGCTATATTTACTAAAAAATTGTGATTGTCGATATTTAAATAAATACAATATTTGCTTGGAACGACAACAACCTTTTATTTTCAGTCTCTAATGACATTGCTACTTTACGGTGACACTGACATTAAATGACGTTGACATTTGGTCGTAGACAATCGTTAATCGAAAGAAGAGAGCAAATACTTATGATTTTCTCTTTTTTTACTGTACAATAAGTACACCTCATGAGCATTCGAATATTTTATTGTAATTAACAAAGGTTTTCATTGTTATAAAAACAAACTATTTGTTCCATCCTTGACTCTTGAAATTAGGTCGTATATCCGCTGAATGAGTTAATAGGTTGAGAAGGGCTCAGGCTGTGATAGCGTCATTGTTATTGACTAACAGCAGTAATTGGCGGCCAGCGGCTACGTTCCGTATGCGGGAGGGCACTTGCGGCAGTGAGACGACCTACTCCTATTATTACTGGATTATTTTGACGATGTTCAGAATCTATCTAAACATTAATTACGGATGATGATTTAGATAGTGTCCTGATGACCCGCGTTGCGGAGCAGTCACCATACCGGTCTGACATGCAATGGGTTCCGTGTTCAATCCCCGGCCAGACAGACACCTGAATGATGAATTTAGATTTTTCTTCTGGGTCTGGGTGTTTTTGTATTCTTCTGTGTGTGTTCATAGTACCCAAGTCACAGAAAATCCTAGTGCAGGGCTATGAATGTAGAAAGCGTTATTATAAAGTTTTGGTTTACCAGAATTTGGTCTTCATACGGTCTTCGTACATTCGTTATAATTCACTAAAAGATCATAAGCCGAAAGAGCTTTAGATTGTTTGATATTAGAATAGTATAATAAAAGCGTTTCCATCAACGTGAAGTGCTTGTATAGTAAATTAGTGCTAAGATAGTCAACTGAGTTGCTACTGTTTTAAAAAAATTAGTTGTTAATTCAGTAAATAAATAGTTAATTAATAATTAATTAGTGTTGAGTATAACCACATAACGTTAGAACAAAGGCGGAGTACATAGTTGAAATTGTTTTTGTAAAGCAGACTGCTCACAAACGAGTTTAATGCCCCAAGTGTGTATTTTGTGACCTTGCGAGGTTTATACGTTCAGGTTACTTTAAAAGCAATTCGAAACCAAATTGGTTTCATGTCAGCCGTGAACACGACTCCTGAACTGCAAAAAGAAAAGTCGGATGAGTCAGCAATAAAGTATTTGAAGTAGAATTTAAGTTTTCCTTTGTTCTCAATTGGCTTCGGAATAGGGCAGCCGTTTTGCTCACTAAAGTTAATTTATATTGAGCACCGCTTTGTGCATTGTTTGAAGTTAAGGAATCGGAAGGTGCCACATGCCACATTGCAATTGAGCCAAAATTGAGGGAACATGCAATTTTAAAATGTCCATTCTTTATGTTATGCTTCACGAAACTATCTTTCCAACGCATCTTTAGTATCTTTAAAGTTTGGTACAACAACATCGGATTAGAACACTGTACGTTAAAATATTTTTGTTACTAGCTTATTTTCGTGGATCCGCCCGCTTCGGTCACGTTCACCACGGCAATGTGTATTCCACGTGTTAATCAAGGTCATAAACTATTTGTCTACCAACCACCGACCAGTGGTTATTAGGTGTAAGAGCAACAAACATACATAAATCCTCACAAGCTTTTGCCTTTATAATATTAGAAAGATGGTTATTACTCGTTATAGATATCTACGTCATCAAGTCGGCGGGATCGTCAAAATCATTATTTGTCGTTTCTGGTAATTGCCGTAATTCAAATAACATTAGGCTTACTGGATTCTAAGCCGGATCATAGCAAGCTCACGATAAAAATAATTAGATCGATAGAGGTTATTCGCCGAAACGGGCTAATGGCAGTAACTACGCAACTTCTGCCGCGTTATCGAAGGTCAAGAGTAACTGGGAGAATGGGTGCGACAAAGTTATCGTTAATTCAATACTTCCATTCTTACATCGTTTATACATTTTATTGTTTGTAATTTCGTTCCAATAATTCCGAATTCCGATTTTTGCATCATTTTTATATTATATTTTCCATTTCGTTCCAATAACTCGATACAACGATAGTTACATCATTTCTACACTAATGTTATTCGAGATTTCGTTCCAATTTGCACTGCAGCATCTTGAGAGGAAATGATGTTTCTAGTTTTTCAATATTCTTTAAAATTTCACGACGAACCTTTTTTATTTCCATTTGTCAATGTAACTATTTTGATATATTGTCAATGGCAATTTACAACTTCATGTTGTCATGTATGATAAGGAATGAACCAGCACGCGTGGATATTGTGTTTTTATATTTACCTACTTTGTGTTTTTCTGCGCAATTTCTCTCATTTATATACAATTGTGTTGAACTTGACGTTGCTCTAGTTTTGGATAGTTACTATATATTGTACTTAATAATTTCGATTCTATTATTTTACAGCTACGTATTTAGTGATAGATATGATTTTTTGCATCACGCTATACATTATTATTATTCTTTCAATTAAATCGAGTAATATATGATTTTAGACTAATATTATCGCGGAATTGATACATTTTAATATGTTACGGGTACTCACAATATGCGGTTTTGAATTTGTTTTTGCCGACATGGTTTCTCCCCGCCACCGCAGTTTCACCGTGACCACGATCCATGTAACTGGGTCGAAATATCGGCAAAAACAAATTCAAAACCGCATATCGTGAGTACCCGTAACATATTAAAAATAAATAAATCAAGTAAGTTTTTCGACTGATTCTCCTTATGGAAATCGTTGAATTTTACTTATGAGTATTATTACGCTTCATGATCCTCCCACATATTGTTTGCTACATTAGTAGTTCGTCACCCTGTTCTCGAATATACCAGTGAATTCTTTTTGTTCTATGATTATATTGTAATAGTTTTATTTGAATATAATTGTTTGACTGGATTTATTTGTTTGCATATGTATGTGTATACGATATATGCTTGTTTTTATTTAGTTTCTTCATAAATGTAATTGTTTTTTTTTTTCTAGATAAACAATTGTCTTTTTATTTGAACAGTTTGTATCTACAGGATGTCGTATCTCTGTGTGACACTTGAGACACGATGTTTGTTCCACAAACGGATGGTTATCAACATCATTTATATGTAAACATATCCCAGTATTCATTAGGCAGCACAAGTTAAGGTTACCATTGTTCAAAACCTCCATCCATAACTGAGTATCCCACATATATGTGAGTAAACACGTGGCGGTTCGTTAACCTGTGTGTAAACAACTCAATGTGTGATGGCCCGATTGTGTTCGTGTGTGTTTGTTTGTTTACACCTTACGGCCGCAAACAATATATGGGCTTGGTTTCGGTGTGGGCTCATTTTGAAATTTGTTATGAGAATATCTTTAAATTATCTAAGAATTTTCCGAGTGTTCATTTCTAAATATGAAACAAAATTATGAGAAGCCACAATTTTGTCTTATAAAATAATATAATGGTACACATTATAAGCAAACTCGTTGACTTATTCGTTAAGGTTGATATAATAATAACTTTATTTCAGACATGGTCCATACAATAAGATTAGTAAACAATTGCTTCTTAAACCTATGTAGACAAAGCTTGTACATTGAGGATTTAGAACTTTTGATTTATCGTTTTTCCCATATTAGGAGTAGTTTTCTTTGGACACAACATTATCCAAGAGATTCACAGTATTTGTGAACTCCTCGGTCGCAATACGGTAAATAATAAATATATCTGTCCTACTATTTGTACGAAATCATTTGGCAGTGTGTTTCATTTAACTCCATCTCTACTATTTCTGATTGAATGCGTAACGTGCGGATATAACGTTTTACTATTCTCGTATTAAAGGAACTCTTGCTCGTGTACTATTTGAAACGTAACACATTTTTCTTTTAACGGCGCGGCCTTGGTTTAAACCTATAGCTATCTAATGATAGTGAGATCCAAATTGGACTTTGATATTGTCAAGATAACATCTAATTTGCATTCGTTGTTAATGGACAACTCCTTGAACAGTGAATATATTTACTGCGTGCCCCGCAGAAAATATATTCACGCGGGTAATCGCGGTAAAAAAGGAATGTCGCTTTTTTATAATCTTTTAGTAGAGTAGATAGATTTATTTATGTAAATAGATTTTAATGATATACGATAATTTAATTAAAATCAGCAGTTTGGTTTGATGCGATTTAAAACACAGGCAAACAGATAAAACAAAATTTTAAAATATTGTAATACATTCTTTTTGCAAATGTATGTATGCGACGTAGAGCTACGTGGAACTTTCATTTTTGTATGGATTGTTATTGTATCTGTTTTAATTTCATAAAATTTATAGCTTCGTCGTAAGCCTTGTTTTCCTTGTTTTCCAATTAGGTTTTTAAAACTAGTCGCTTTTGCTTTTAGATTTTGTGGGCCGTTGTCTTTCTATATTTATGATTTGATGTAGTTACAATATGTGCAATAGCGGTATTTTTATATAACTGTAATTTTCTACGCTATTACCAAGTTATCTGAATTTTAATAGCTCGGCTTCCAGAGTTTATGTATAAAATTAAATTAAATTTGAACCTACGCCCAATATTTATTAGTTTAAATATGTTCACGCTAAGGTTCGACCTATTGGACTAATTCAGTAGCTTCGAAATGTAAGCGTAAACTATTTTTTGCTATTTAATTAAATTTGGTCCGTGGTCGCCGAGTTCGTTAACATTATCCACTCGACCTTGTTTGGATGAGTTGCGTATTTGGCGCGTGTTCAGGACGTGCTCATGCGGTGTTCAATCCGACGTGGTCTCTGCTTCCGCTGGTGTATTGTTCACAAAGAGTCTAATATTATTGTCCTTTTTTGAAATTTTCCATGTTTTATTGGTAATATAGAAGTAGCAAACGAATGTTCAATTTAGTAAATTGCTACATTCGCCTATAAACATCTAGTATTAATATCACACAAAAAAATGCGTCATCAAAACCAAAACATCGCCAGATATCTTTTTTTGCTAAAATATGTCCGAATTCGAAACCTGGGTCACTATTGATTTATCCCTAACGAAATATCAAATTAAAAACATGCGGTCAGTAGATGTCAAAGTGTGTGTGAACCCTAGTGACTTATGAGTGTTTTCGTACGTAGCTACTTCGGAACCGTTAAGCAGTTGGTCACGGTTATTATGAGAATTTTAAAACAGTAGTTGGTCCCTGTTAGAATCATTCCTAATGATAAAAAAAAAACTCGAAATGAAATTAAAATTGACTAACTATAAGATTTAGGTATTTATTTTGAGAATGAATCTTAAGTTATAGTTTTTTAAAGGTCAGTATAATTTCAATTATAACAGATAATTGAAATTATATCCACCACTATTCAGCACTTATCTATTTATTGCTTGTTATGCTATAAATATTCAAATATCCGTGTCTCGATTGTGATTATTTGTATTTATATATTTTTATAACTAAGACATTTTTATGTAATGCATGTTTATGATAACGTTACTATTAGCTCAAGTATAAACTTATAGTTTTATGTAGTGATAATAGCGTGGGCAGTGCATGATAAGTGTGTAGGTAATACGTAACATATTCTTTCTATGGCGAATAAAAAAAACTAGATAAACAATAAATTAATAAGACGGTATCTTTGAATGTGGATTAATCACGTCCATTTGCAATCTTCGATCAAATATGTTATTTTCTGTATGATTAGCTTCTGTGGACTTAAGACAGAACATTGAACTTTTGTCAGTGAAGTGCAGTGGCTGCTGAACATCACATTTTTAAAGTTGTAGAAAGAACATGGTAATGGGAGCCTACTTAGGGTTTTTTTTTTAGTAAAAACACAATTCTTATTATTCCTATAATGTTTAATTAGAAGCTCTTACTTTGATTAGTAAACTATATTTAAGTTATAATTATAATCATTTACAGGCGTGCATTAAGGTACAATAACGGTTAAAAAAAAAAGTCAGTCGCTCGCTATTCCCAGCCTATTTAATGCTTACATGGGAAATAGGAGCCAAAATGTGTTTATTCTTTTCCAAAAATTAAACTAAACATACTTTAAATGCGATCTTAATTATTGACACAAAGAACTATTTGTTACACAAATTTAAAAAATAACTTGACGACCCTCGTGGCGGATCGGTCACCATACCGGTCTGACACGCAGTGGGTCCCGGGTTCAATCGCCGGCCAGACAGAAATCTGAATGATGAGTTTAGGTTTCTGTTCTGGGTCTGGGTGCTTGTGTATTCGTCTTTGTGTGTCCATGGCACCCACGACACAGGAGAAAATCCTAGTGTGGGGCTATGAGTGTAGAAAGCGTGTATCTTCAAAAAAATTTG
>MOOZ01000424.1:542282-552646 GCA_002930495.1 Cecropterus lyciades | reverse complement strand
ACCGACCCCGCCATTAAAATATCTCGTATGCATTAATATAATTTATGGGGTGGCTACATATTATTGCAAAGCCCTTTATTTATGTTACGGCCCGAATAAATACCAACGTGATCGATTCGTTATAAAACGAAACTTAACAATAGTGGGGTGTATGTTATATTTGATGTGTTACGGTTTAAGTACCCTGTTAAAATTATTTACGCTTGCAACATTTTACAGATATTACTTTATATTAAAATAAGTAATTTTGTCAAAGTTATTTTGCCTTTTAGATTATTGAATTTGAATCTAAACTTGATCTTTTTTTCTAGATATGACTTGTTAAGGCTAAGATTACCTGTATAAATTAGATATTGTAACTAGACTCATTTGTAGTTACGATATTGTGCCTCTGCCATACCTATGTATCTGTTATCGATAAAGAACATTGTTCTGGAATGTTTCTGCATTTATAAAATTCTGAATAAACCTATACAGATATAACCAGTTTCGAAATAAGAAAAAGAAATGTCATTTTCATATGATTATTTCAACAACAATCGTAGTGCACCGTCCATTCATGTTCATTGATTCTTTCCATTCCATTTTCACGTTATTGAACATAAATTACTGTTCCAGCGCAAGAATATCACGAAATAAAATAAATACGCTTAATAAAAAATATCCACAGTAACGTAAGACCGAGCTTTGCGAATTGAGTATGAAAAACTAACGTTATTCGCGTAGGAATACGAAAGGGAACGCAATCACAATCCAATAGCAATATCCTATTCTTTTCGCGACCGGATCGGTCAATAAAGAGTCGTATCTGTATTTGAGCAGCGTATCTCGAGTCGTCCGGGCGTCCGGTGGTCGCGAGAAATTGAATGAAAACATTGAATATTTATTCTCAGACGATGCCACTGCATCGCTCCCAGGGTTCACACAGACCAATGCATGGATTGGCTCTTTATTTATGATCGTACTGTATATGTCTCTAAATATGCTTTATGGGTTATTTAATTTGTTATGTATTTTTGTAAAGTAGGCACGAGCATGTATAATATTGTAAGTTCATACAAAGATTTAAATATTTAATATACCAACAGCGGTGGAAATATATTTATTGGACTCATTCAAAATTAGTCCTCAGGGGTAATGGTAACTTATCTGATTTAAGTCTCTAATCTTATCTGGGGTTGAATGTAGATGTTCAGAGGCCGTAGTGGTCATTTAACATCAGATAGACTATGCTCGTCAGCAACTTCTATTTATTTTCTATTCTGCAATTATACTTTGAAACTACTACTAGTAAGTAGAATTCAAAAATATGATTTTAAAAAACATTAATTACCAATATCCCCATACCAACTTCACACGCAGAATGTTGGGATGATGTTTCTTTTTCTCGATTTTCTCGATTCTAGTGTGGATTTGGAGTGTATACGGTTTTTATAATTTTGACAGTTGTATCTTGTTCTAATCTACGCGATTAACGTGGAACGTAGGAGCCACTTAACAATAAGGTAGCATTTTATGTTTCTCTCGGGCTCTGCAACATCGCTACTCTGTCGCAGCTGAGATGATCTTGCGGCGTTCCTTTTAATATTTGATCTGCATATTTATAACCCGCGCATTGCTGCCGCGAGCTTGTTTACGGATTTACGGGTTATTTCATTTCGCATTGCCTCGGACAACTGTTGTTTGACATGATGGCTATACCCATGCATGATAGAATACGATTGTACAGATGAGCAGCTCGGATAGCGTTATTATTTGTATTTTGCTATGTTTTGTCTTTCAAGTAGAAAAACTTTACCACATTGTTAACCCATCTAATGTTTATTTATTTATTCATTTATTATTTTTTTTTACAAAATCCACAGCAAATTTTATAACATAAGAGATGATTTTTATAACATGTTGTCAATGCCAATTATGGATTTACATTTTATAGGTAGTGCAAATAAAAAAATAAAAACTAAGAAACATCTATTTGCGTGTGTGTGTGTGTGTGCGCGTGCATGTCATTCTGTAAACTGTTATACATATTTGTGTGTGGAACATATAGTTATGTTGGGTTGTTTCTACCGCTCATGGATATGTGTTGCTTCTTATATGATTGTAATAGCAAACGTGCATGCAGTCCACCTGATGGACATTTGTTACTGTGGTCCACGGACATCTGTAAGCAACTTCATATGGAACAGGGGTTCTAGGAGGTTCTAGGGGTTCGAGGACTAATGGTCGCCTCAAATGAAAATTAATTATCCCAGTGTACGTTATTATTTCAAATAGAACTGGAATCCCTACAGATTGGGAAGATAATTTGCCTCGTGTAAGAACCTAGTACAGCTTAACACAGCTGTTAAAGCAGAAAAAGGTGGGGCCGTGGTGTGCTACATCAATTAAACCATAAAGGGTCATTGCCATTTGAGTTAAATTTTCACAAATGTATTTTCCATAAACAAAGAATTTTCTCGTAGAAAGATTAACATTCAAGTCAGTTTTAGCAGTTAGTGCTGTTAATCAAAAGATGCACTTGTCAACTTAATTTCGTTAACGACTTCGCTCGACTGTTTCGAGTTATTCACAATTAACACAGCTATAAGTTGTGAGAAATGGAAACGTTTAAGATAAATTATACAGTCTACGCTCTACGGCGATGTCTCTATTCAGCTTTTGGATGTAACTTGTTAGTTGAAAATAAGTCAGTTCGCTTATGTAAATGTAAATATAAAACAAAGATCTGTAAGTAATTGCGTCTTTAAACGGTTTACGTCTTTTGATATTTAGTAGCGTTGAATGTGGTACCTGTACTAGAGTAAGTTCGTTAGATTAGACAACGAAGGCATCAAATCATAGCTATTTCTATATTACTAGTGTTAAGCAGGGATGTCACGGTTATGAAACTTCGTAGAGACGATCCGGAACTCGACCGATCCAAACCGAATATAATACCGGTTTCGGATACAGTTACGGATGTCTAATTATTTCGGTTTATCCGTTAGTTTCGGATAGTTTCGGTTACGTATAACTTTAAGGATTTTTTATGGCAAAATACAAATAGGTAATAACTTGGTTTTATTTCTATGTTATCATTTGATAGGTATTGAAATTAGTTATTATTTATTTATTATTATTAACTACCTAATCAATTTTAAGTGTTATTTAGTAAAACTAAAAAAACATGTCTCGAAACGTATCAGAAATTATCCGAAATTTGTATGTCGGATACGGTTACGGTTACGGATATTTCTTTATTTCGGATATCCGATAGTTTCGGTTATGATTACGGAGTATTATAACATCCCTGGTGTTAAGCACTGTTTTGTTCTGATTCAATGGAAGATATAAAGGAGAGACAATTATACGGGGCTTATAACTTTAGGCAAATAGGCTATATATATAATTTTATCTTGCGTTGATGGGTGTTGCGCCTGGAGTTTACGCGGGTTGCAGATGCCACTTATGGGTGGCACCTGCTACCTATGTGAGGCAATATTCACATGAGGTGGACTGCATATGTGCTGTTTGCTACTTTTGTACCATATTATATAAAAAAATGTAAGTAATTTTTATTGCCATCCTGGGAAATTGGCAACAAATTTGGCAAACAGTAGGTATCTTTAAAGAATATATTCTCAAAATAAGTTTGAAATAAGTATTTGTCGTTATGAAATAGGTAAATTCAATCAAGTTGTTTATTGAAAATATTGCGCAAACTTTGAACTCATCAGTGACGTGACGTGAGGAGGAATTAATAATAAACAAAATACTAAGCAAATCATATGAATCCTTTTCGTCGTTTATTTATTTTTATACTCACAAAACATACACAAGTAAAAGTAAATAAGTACAATGATACAGATTATTCCTTACAAGCCTTTTTTGCTCAAGATATTGTAAATTATATAGCTCTCTTTTAACTGTGATAATAAAACTATACCTAACCAACATAAATATAAATTGAATGAAGGTGAATGAAGTTCCAGGGAACTTCACTCACCATTGACAAAAGCGTGGGGATCCTGGGAGTTGACATCTCGAGTAACGTGCAGTTTCGGGGTCATTTGGATGTCAAAGCCAAGTTGGCATCTAAGAAATTGGGCGTCCTGAACAGAGCCAAGCAGTACTTCACTGCGGAGCAACTCCTTCTGCTTTACAAGGCACAAGTGAGACCCCACATGGAGTACTGCTCGCATCTCTGGGCTGGGGCGCCACAATACCAACTTAACCCACTTGACTCCGNAAAAAAAAAAAAAAAAAAAAAAAAAAAAATTATCTGGTTGACACTTAAACGAATCAACAAACAGCAAAACAGTCACTAATGCTAAGATAAAGAGTGCAGAACGAATGCGTGAATAATTGCATTCAACAAATTCAGACTTCAGATTTGAATTTCAATGAATAATATGGAGTTATTACAAAATTAAATCTTTAAATATGAGGAGTTGGAGAATATGAAAAGTCTTAGTTTATATCATAGGTTCTCAGACTTTGTTTCTTCTCATACACCACGTTCAAAATTCAGCTGGTTCCGTAAGATTTCTTGCAGTTACGTTTCTACTATATTCCCAAATATAACTTATAACTAACTTATTCTCGACTCTTTTCTAAAACTCGACTCGAAATGGGCGACAAATCTAAATAGTTACTGACACCCACACCGACAATCTACGATTTGACGGCCAAAAAATAGAAAAAAAAGGTGGCGGCGGCGACTAATCTGACTACATCGATAAGTCAAGCCGCCATTAAAAAACTGCTTTAGTATTGAAAGCCGATACATTTTCGCGACCCCCGCTTACGAATAGTGCACCCCTATTTTTGTCACGCCAACGTCGCCCCGTCGAGTCTTCCATGGACCCCTGGGGCTACCTGGACCACTTTGGGAACCGAAGGTCTATTTGGAAAAATATATTATCTTTTAGAAAAGGGAAGGTGGAAAAATTGGATCTAAGACGCCGGGTTAACTTAAGTTGGTGCCTACTTCATTCTATATCAGACTCTATTCATCAGACGACACGTTTAAGTGATTTCTGGGATAACAGTTAATGGACAGGAAAATGTTTCTATATCTTTGGCGTACGTCTTTAGTTAAAATTTAAAAAAAAAAACGGGCAGTCCAATACTTACAATGTAATCTGCCCTTAAGGTACCTAACACTATATAACTCATATCTTAGGTTTAATATATCTAACACTGGTTTTTTGTCCTTTTCCTTCGATTGCACTTCTCGGCACTGTCACACGGTACGTGGCCACTTTCACCATATTCACACAGAACCTTGAGGAAAAAGTTATCCTGAGGATTTTCGATGATAGAGAGCGTTCCGTCCAATCGAAGGGTGTTACTCGCGTTCCTGGTCGCTGGAGGCCAGATGATCGGCAGCAATGCTGTTGTTTTGGGTGTTGGGTTCCTGTAATTACAGGACACGTAAGACACGTGGTTTGTTAGGTGGTAGAATCATTTGTGGTTCGACTCCGGCGGCACCTTCATCACTCCATTTTCAGCTCTGATAATACGCTAAGTGTTGTTGCGTTTTGATCTAAAGTGTAAGGCATTCCAACTTAGTCACTCAGGGATAGCAACACATCTTTGGCTAATACTATAACAACAACCGTAAGACGTTAATTATATCTGAAGTTAATTAATTATGGATGCCCATATATGGCATTGACACTAAACTGGTGTATCTGTAAGCTCGTTGGCTATTTCAATATTATAAAAAACTAGCTGAGGAATGAAACTTAACATAACTACATACACGTCAAGCATAGTTACATATACGTGTGTGTAGGACGTGCGCGGTTTCTTAGGTATTTGTTTTGCGCTAACTTTTTTGAACGCTAATTACATTTTCTAAAATAAAAGTACACTAAGTTACGCCTTATGACATCAGCTATCCAACAGTGAAAATCGGTCCAGTGGTTTCAGAGATTACCCAGAACAAACAGATAGACAGACAGGCAAAAGTTTTAGTAATTGATGTTTTGTTATCAGTATAGTATATGCTTACATATGCATTTGCTAAAAAGCTGTTATTTTGATATTACAAACATACACTTCAATTTTATTTATATGTATAGAGTATAGATAACATTAGTAAAACCTTACGCTGCTTGTAATTGAGCAGTGATAGCCTAATGGTTTAAACTCAGCCTTTCAATCCAGGGTCCGAGGTTCGAATCCCAGGCTGAGTGATGCAAATAATATTAGAAAATTAATTATCACTGCTCAAATGTTTTCCTTCGCCGTTAGTGAAGTTTCCTTCATAGTGAGGAAACCTGCACACCTGTGATTTTTCTAAAGAAAAAGAGTTCTCGAGAGTTCTGATGTCTACCAATTCGCACTTGGCCAACATGGTGGACTATGGCCTAAAAGCTCTCTCATTCTGAGAGAAGACCCGTGCCCAGCAGTGGTACAATATTGGGTTGACGAGAGAGCTGCATACAGTGCTAGTGTATGAGGTATTCCGGTTTAGTCTTCAGGGTCAGTCTAGGAGAGCATCTTGGTGTAATGGGCTCCAAGCTGGCAGGTCACCATAAAAATATGTATAAACATGTGTAAACACGATGACTTTTAGATCAAAATATTGCTAGTGTTGTGTATAGTGGGTCAATAAGTACCTACCTATTATTTATTAAAGTTACCCATTTTTTTTTTTCTTGAATATTTTTATTAGTCGGTGGATTTTTAATTAGATTCGTTTTATTATTTATAAAAAGACAATTTACTTATTAAAAGTACAATTTACTTACCTAAACTAAAAAAAGGAAAATTAACTTACCCAAACTTCATGAAATTCGAAAATAAAGTTGTCATTCGGTCTACTACGAGTTTATCAGCATTTGAGAGCACAAACGACATACCAGCCGGCTTAAATAAGTAAAACAAGTCGTCCCCATGAGCCGCTCCTTTTATCTGGAGACCAGAAAATATGTTTAGGTAGCTCCTCTCTCCAGTATGAGAAAACATGTAGTTGTACACGGGCTGGTCCGATAATCTAGTCAGGAGCTTTGAATAGGCATAAATGGTTCCATACGCGATTCCATCAGAATAGTAGTTCAAATAACCACGAATAGATTTCGGGGTTATACGTCCTCGTCCGAAGTAGTAGGAACGAATTATCTTCCCTATTTTTCGTCTATCCTTGTCCGAGCACCAGGAGAAAGATGAACTTATTCTTTCAACGAAATTTTTATCTAGGTCTTCGAAAGTTGTTTGATCGCCGAGTCCGTAAAACGTAAGACCCTCAAGGTCCGTGGCGCCTATCATTGTCGGTACTTTGTGGAAAGCGCCAGACTTCATGATGTTGTATGGCTTGTCAGTAAAGAACGGATGCGTCGAATTGGTGTCCACGCAAGGAGTGTATTTGAAATACTTTGGATTGACTGATGTACCTGCAGTTGCTCTGGCGAGTTTGTCGATGGGTGCGCTAAGAAAGATTTTGTAGATGTCTTCTTCGTTGCACGCGTTGCCAATTTTTCGAGCATCCTCTAAAGCTGGTGGAAACGACTCTAGATTGAACGCCCACGGAGTCAAAGCGTTTCCGCTCATGAGGATCACTTTGTGAAACAATCCCTTGCTTTCTTGCGAAAGCAAATGCATAGAAATTGCAGCGGCGCCAGCGCTCTGGCCACACAATGTTACATTATCTGGGTCTCCACCGAATGCTGCTATGTTTTTCTGAACCCATTTCAACGCGGCAACTTGGTCTCTAAGTCCGAGGTTCGACACTCCATTAATACAAAGGAATCCGTTAACTCCAAGCCGATAATTGATGGTCACTACAATAACATTTTTGGTGACCATAAATTCTGGATTGTACAATGTCTTTCCTCCATAATAAAAAGCACCGCCATGAATAAATACCATCACGGGCAATTTATGTGAAGGTTCAGTAAATTCTGGCGTGTAAACATCAAGAACTAAACAATCTTCATACCCTACCACGAAGATAGATAGGTTTTGGATACAGCTTTTCACTGGGTTAAATGCATCGTACACGCCATCCCAGCTAGGTGGGTCCTTTGGAAACTGAAATGATGTAATGGTAAGTAGAAATGATTAGATTACGAAATAAATCATAGAACGACCTGATGACCGTGCTAAAAGCCATTTTCACTACTATAAAATTATTAACCCAAAAGAATAAAAAAGAAAAAATAAATAATAGTTTTAAAAACTAAAACACGCTTTTATTGCTGGTTGAACTAAAAAAATCAAAAATGATTTCCTGCATTTTTACGATAGAATGATTTTTTCTTATCATTCTATTTTTAGCGCTACAGAAAATTATTTTCGATTTTTTAGTCCAGTTGGTTACTAGGTTAGGTTTATGATTTATTCATTAGATTAGACATACCTGAAACCTTTTTGCCACCGCGTACGGTATGCTGTAGTACCGGTTCTGGCCCAGCAAGCTGCGGAGGCCACGCAGCCTGCCCTGCTGCGTGACGACTATAGGAGTGGTTGGGTCCAATGTAGAGGACCCCACGCTGATCCACAGGAGGACGAAAAACTTTGAATATGTGAATTTCGTTCCCTTCATTTTTGTTGCGGATATTTTGATTATGTCCAATTTGTGACGGTGATGGAGAGGATTTTGATTTTATCGACTACCTCAGTTTGGAGCTCTTGCAATTTGGTCTACTGACTGACTGTAGTTGACTGAATATAGTTAGAAAACGTCAATTTTGTTGCAGTCTTCATTTTTATTGCTTCTTTTCAATAATTTTCTCTGATATGAAACACTTGTTACCCGTGTAGGATTAGGGTGTCTTACCATATATTTTATTTTGATCAATGATCATTGAACCATTCATGGTTATGTAACAACTTTGATTTGTTAAGCGATTTTAAAATAAAATATTGCTTCGAGAATCTGTGTAACACTATTGCTTGCCATATGGAGTTAATGGATGGTGTATTTGCAGAGGTCTTTATTTATAGAAGTCTAACGATGATTATAAATTAATTTTATACGGTTTTTATGTTTGTTTTGCGCTATGTAATTCCATTTCTGGTTGCAAATTCTGCAGTTTCGAGCTGTAATAGTAAGTTTTATTTATTACTTTTTATTGACATTTTATAATATGTTTATAAATAATATATTACTATTGCGATCGCAAATTAACATGCAGCTATATTTTATGATTTCTTAAATACATATTAATCATAATTTCATTGAATACAGTTGTTCCAGCACTTTTTTTCAAATACTAACCGCTTATAAACTAGTAATAAAAAGTTAACCCGTAGTTTATTTCAGTGATTATTATTAGCATTTTATCTATTAATGAACTAAAACATGTACAATGAGATAATCTTTTTTACTCTTTGTTATCATCTAAAATATTATTTGTCGTATTACAAACAGTTTGATATTATAACCTCCATTGGTATTATTCTTCTTTTTGTTTATTTGTACAGTCATTAAATTTAACGCTTTGTCATAATGCATTCTTTTACAAACGTAACTATTTACTTGAATAGTAGAATGTTCACTGTACTAGTAACACCATAGTCCAGAGCCAGAGCCATAGCTAGAATGCACCTTTCATTCACTACTTAATGGGAAGAGTCGAGAAACTGGTAAGTCTGTGCGATCTCGCCTTAGAAAGCATACCTTGGACATTAAATGAACACTGACACTTTCTTATGATTAAATAGTTGAACAAATTGCACATCACTTACTTGTAGTATTAGATACACTCACGGAAACGCGTCGTGTCGCATGTTCATACGAGAATGGCTGTTCTAAGTAAAGATTGCATTGATGTTGTAAGTCCTAGTACCGTGTTGCAACTAACTCGTAACTGTTTAACAAAAACGATTGACACTTCTGCCACTGTTTGTTTATCTTTAAATCAACTTGACTGGTTTGAATTCGCAAAAGGGAGGGATTTGATTCAATGTTGTCGATAAAGGATACCTAGTCGTTTAATGTAAGCTTCTAATGCGGCACTGGCTGTCTTGTTTTGGTTTTATTGCTTTTATACGAGTGGTGACCTAGACCTCAAGTTTGGATTTGATGCCTATCATGCAGAAATGCTAAAAGCGTCTTGCATAACGTACGCCAAATTTTATAATTTGACGTCTTCGTCCTTGTCACACGTTGGAAATCTGTGGCAATGTAGTAATTTTTGTGCAATTTTGATACAAATACACATAGTTCATTAATTAATTAAAAATGCTTGTTATTTTAAATTAGCGATTACTTCTATATATAACCTATTCATATTTTGTAAGTTGGCAGATCTCATCGGTTTCATTGCGGCTTCCACTGTTACATATCATAAACATAAACGCTTTCTACACTCATAGCCCCGCAGTAGGACTTTTTCTTGTGTCTTGGGTGCCATGGACACACAAAGACG
>MOOZ01000424.1:495861-506582 GCA_002930495.1 Cecropterus lyciades | reverse complement strand
ATAAAAAAAATATCTCCAAAACCTTTCTTCTAAATCGATGGAACGATTTTAGGACATAATATGCGGACTGTTCAGTACAGTTATCAGTCTCCAAGTCTGTTTAGTAGGTTATCCCACAAAATCGTCAACCACAATTTGTATTAATAGATTCATATGTTTCCTAGAATATTTTTTCTGAATTGTACAAATCGGACATGTGGGAGCAGGGCCTTGAAAATTTTTTCTACTACATTTTTGAAACCGGCATGCCGACCTGTAGTATAAATAATTATAGTAATAATTCCAAAACATATTAAGTTTAAAGATGCAATTAATATGTTTATTAATTAATTGCTTATGCATTTAAATTGGGTCAATCGATTTAAAATGATTTTTGTTCCTATTAAGAGAATATATTATCGTAGATTTTATGATATCAACATTACTTAAGTTTATTCTGGTTGGCAAGTTAAGCGTACATGAGTCGTTCCAACTTAGTCCTTCAGTCTAATTTCTGAGCTATTACTACTTTAATTTTTTATAGCATTGACGTAGCAAAGGAGCACGTTCTCCACCTGACATCTGTAGACAAGTCCATATAGCACAAAGGTTCTATCTAAAGCCGACCACAGGTGCGTTGCCAATTGTGACGACTAAGATGATATTTGTATGTAAATTGATCAGTATCGACGACTTTCCACCGAAATGCCAGAACTGCTTCACGCTTGATATAAATGTGCCGGTGGTACTACTACTCGGTTAAAACATAAAGGTCTGTCGTCTATCATCAGAATTAGGAGCGTAGAACGTAATCACGGGTGATTAAATAAAAATACATTAAAATAAATAAATTATAAAAAAGCCTAATACAAATATAGAAATAAGTCCATTGCGAATGGAAATCACAGCATAGCGGCATGTCTATAGAAAGGTTTACTTATTGTGCCATATGATCGGGCGTTGGGCGTGTTCTCTGTTCGATATTATTTTAATGAATAATTGTATCAAAAAATATCATCATATTTATTTAGATATTTATAACGAGAAAAAATATTAAAGGGTGCAATAAGTCTCGTGCAGATAGCACGTTATCCTGTATCCGTCATTAGGCGCATAGCCATACGCGGACAGTTTCTCAATGCAGTGTTGTGAAAGCGACCGGTTGGTTGGTCAATCTAAAATAATGCACGGATGCGTTTCCTACGAAACCACAATTGGATCATCGAATTAGATCGTTTTTTGTTCAGTTATATTACAGTTTCCTATCGGATGTTCACTGCTTAGGTTCATGTAGGGCAGTTGCTAGAAATGAAAATTAGTTAAACCTTTTAATATAAATTTAGGTTTCGCAAATTGAGCGTCGGGGCGCCCTGAGCCAGCTCTTGAAAGGTCTGCATTATTTTAATCGCGAAACGATACCCACCGTTCGCTTGCACGCAATTTTTTAGACCTGGTTTGAGATGTTACGTTTAAAAAACAAGATGCTCGTCCTTGCGATTTGTAATGGATATTCATTCACGTTTAAAGTCATCGTTATTTATTTGTTGCTAAATGAGTCTTGACGAGGGTGTCGCTAAAATACAATTTGTAAAAGGAATCCTGTAGGAATGAAGGTGGGAAAACTTTCTTTAGGTTCTCACTTAGGTTTTACGAGTTTCAACATTGTACAAAGATTTCGTCACAAAATAAGGGTTTAGGGTATAAAATTTAGACTTCAGTGCACTTGCAGGTCAAATATCCAAACATTCGGGTTCAACACCTCTAGGAACTATATAGTACCTTCCTTGGATGTGAAAGTTTCCTTACGATATTTTCCTTAATCGCAAGTGATAATTAGTTTAGAGTACGCACATAACTTTAAAAAATCAGGCGATGTCAGTCTTAGTTGTTAGCCTTGGCTGCCCAGAGTAGACGGGAAATTTACTACCGGGGTAGCTTAGTAATTATGGTACTACATGTACCTCGTGAACATCCCGTATTTCTAATAGTATAATATCGCTAATAAGACATAAGGCGATATAACCTTGATGGATTGCATGTCTGTTTGCTACGTCATCGGTAATACATAATTTAAAAAATAGCCGTTACGGACGCCTGGTAGATGTGAAACATGGCGTTTGTACAAGTAATAGCATAAGAGACAAGATTGCGATAAGAACTAAATATGTAGCATAATGAAAATAACGCCATCAAGAACTAAGAACAGTACTCCGCACTGTTAATATGACAATGTATAACAGATGACCCTGTACATACGGTGTGGCGATCGCCACGCGAACAATCAGGTTTACGTGCGCCTATAGATGTTTCACGGCAAAATTAACCCTACGGCGTACGGTAAAAACATATCACATGATGAGAAAAAAAGGAACATAATGCAAACTTTGCACTTTGGAGAGGCACTTGTAAGGTGCGGTTATTAAGGGGAGCTAGCATTTAATTTAGCGTTTTTCTAGCACGAAATCGACACTTTTCAATTCGCTAGACGATAGACTACGTTGGAGTAGTTTTTGTCTCATTTTATAGCAGACAGATTAAGAAATATAAATAACGAATATTTATAGTATTTACTATACTAATGAAGTTTTAAAGTAACATTTAAAAATATATTTCTTTACCTATCTATTTGTTATTCAAAAACCACTGTTCGTTATTAACATGAGTGACCCTATGAACTCGGAAACATAGTAATGAGGCCTTGTAAAATGTTTAAACAAAATTGTTTTTAATTATTGCTTTATTTTGAAGGCCTTTTGTTCTTATGTCATGAAATTTGATTTTATTTGCTTAAAACCAGCTCACCTGATGTTAAATAATTGCCTCATATGGGCATCTGATATATGGTATATCAGATGCCCATATGAGGCATATGATATCATTATGTTTATTATGATATCATTATGACTTTATGTTTTAATCATAAATTAATCAATGCATTTACTTTCCGTTACTTTACTTTACTTTTATTTCCGTATTTATTATAGAAATACAAAAAATAGACGATGTAACTTTATCTTGTGGATTATATACTTAATGTTAAAACATTAAGTTAGTTTTTAAGAATATTATCAATATATTATCGTCGTAAAAGATCATGAATTCCAACAGAAAAAAACTAGTTTCTTCTTGAATGTATGAATTTTTACTGACTTTTTATATTAAAAAGGGGATTTTTTGTTTGGCACTTGATTAATTCGTCACTTATTACCGGATTTAGATAATTTTTGGTTTGAATGTCCTGTTTTTTGCGCGGTCCCGTTTAAATTGGGATTTAATCTTAAATTGGATAATTTAGAATTAATATCTTTAAAGTTTACTTTTGTTAAAAAAAATACTTGTTTGATTTTATAGAATGTGTAGTTGACAACGACCTATCGTCCTATCGTCAACCTAAAATAACCTAAACGCCAATATCAGTTATGACGTAGATGATGGAAAGTACCGCCGAATCTGCTATATTCTTCTGATTTACACCATACTTTCGATCTCTTTCCTCTCGAGGAGCTGCGTTCAATACTGGTACAGGATTGAGAGCTTGATTACATATTTCTTGTCTTCATTAAACATTTTATTTAACATTGCTAATTTATTGTAAACAATAACAGATATAGAATATAAGTGATGAATTATTATTATAAAATATTTGGAGTGGCTCTAGTTGCCGCTATTACGCGTATTATACATCGACTGTTTTAATTTGGTGGTTGGTTGGTAGGTACATAAATTGTGGATTGAAAAGTATGTAATTCTTAAATACTTCAGCTCCGTGAGAAAAATGCTGACTGGAAAAAAATGCAGACGAATTTCATACAATTGCAATTTGAAAATTACGCGAGTCGTGTGAAAATCAGTAAGATAACATCTTATAGTGCTAACACAATAGTAATTATTATATTTATACTAATATAAAGTACTCGCGCTTTGCTATGGAACAAAAAAATTGTCACCATCTTTAAATAGGGCAAATATTGAAATCAAAACTAGCCTATAAGTTGACCAGAGATTGTGTGATTGAATAACAAACAGGCACACGCCATCGCATTTTTTTTACTACAAAGTTAATCTTTTTTTTACTACAAAGTTTTTATACGAAGCTTCCTGAACATTAATTTTAAGATTATTTTTTAAATTGTCATTATAGGAAAATGAGATTTAATTGAGTGAATGTTTTATTTAATTTATCTAAATAGATTTGTAATTATTGTACATAAATTTTATGTTTCTGAATTCCTTCTCTGCATGAACTTAACCATACTTATTCTCACACTCCTCCATGCGCGCATTATTCGTAAAAAGGGGTTCAAGGTTTTCGCTTCACGTATTTAATATAACTAGTTGCCCTAAGCAGCGGTCGAAATACGACCGTAATTAAACCCAACTTTTTTTTCTACTACAAAGTTTTTATACGTATTTTTCTTTGTACATTAATATTAAAATTATTTTTTTAAATCTCATTATAGGGAATGAGATTCAGTAAGCTGCATATTAAAGAAATAACACGTTATTTGACATACACATCTGACATATGACAATGTCAGCAACAAAGTCAGCGTGTAACAAATACGTATACGTGTGTTTGTGTGTGTCAAATGCATGGTAGTGTGTGTAATGTTTTATTTATTGATATTATATACTTTATACGTATTATTATTGAAAAATATTAACGTTCTGCACTTCTCCTACACATAAACTATAAGTGTGCCAAATTTCATACATCTCCGTGCGTGCAATTTTTGTAAAAATGGGTCCAACGTTTTTGCTTCACGTATTTATATAATGATAAATTATATATTAGTACAGGTAGCAAATGACTAGTGTCATCTTATGGCAAGTGGCAATTGTCGCTCGTGGATCAGTATCACCACACCTATTTAACGGCAGAAACAGGTGTGGTGATGATGGTGCCTTCTGGATTTTGAAATCACGAAGAGTTTTACCACCTCATGAAGTATCCAATAGTAATTGTGTACAAAATTTTAATGACTTCATAGTCATGATAGTCACGTGGATATTCATATTCATATAAATCCAAGTAACTACGTTCACGTTGAAACATGCTTATTATTTTCAGTTATGAATAAATTACGTATAATTTATGAATATTCACGCAGCTTAGTGTGGATTAAACTGGCTTGACGTGTGTAAGATTTTTATCTTTAGAGTTAAAACTTATGTCTATAACAAATGCTGAAAGACAACCGAATATTAGATAAAGTGTTTGTTACGAATGTGCATGCTTCCAGTGCATAATTAATGGACTAATCCTTTAGTCCAATATAATTAATCTCTTTCTAAGAAATTGAGTTATAAACAATTACAGTAATATAATTACACATCATTCACGATTTTTTTTATTTATTAGTGATGAATTAGAGAGTAGTGTTGATAGAGTGTAGTCTTACCCTGACTGATATTTCGCGCGAACTACTTTATTTAAAATATAGGAGTAGCAATGATTGTTCTGTTCGCCTGATTGTAAGTGGTCACTTCCGTCCTTGGACATCATTAATGTATTTATTTTTTAAATCAACAACGCAGGAGACGCAATAACAATTTATATGAAAAAATATAGTGTAAAATACATCGTGTCTCCACAATTAAAGGTAAGCATAGCATACATAATAAGTAGATACCCTAAAAATCAAACCCCGATAAGATCAGAACTTTGTCTGAGGCCACATCCATTCCATCCATCAGTCTTCCCGAGGTCTATTTTTTGTCCATATCCACCACGTCTGGGGTGCGTGTTGGTGACCGCAGCGGGTGTTGTTGGATAGGACATAGGAGGATGCTGCCGCTTATCTCCTGTTTTTTTCCTTAGTCGTATCCTAAACTTTCACGGAAAGAGAGGAAGTGATACTATTCAAGACCGATACCTGGCACATATCACATATGCGCAGCTAACCCAGATAATTAAGTTGGAATATCTTGGATAATTCTATCTCCCATACAATACTTCTCAAACCAATTTCAGCAGGACCTAATACTGCTGATTTATGAAAGAAATAGGTGTGGCGCCGTGTGCCCCCAGGCCGGCCCACAAAAGGTTCTAACCCCTATACATACAGCATATTCTTTTGAAAGGAAATGTCTTTATAGGCCTTCAGGGGCACTTACAAATTGTCAGTTACAACATTTTTTCTTACACTACCACCGGAGCGAAACACGACCTCAACTAAGAAGATCCGGTAAGAAATTCAGCGGGTTTACCTTATTACAAATGTATTTCTTAAAAGTATATTTGTTAGGCATACTTTGTCTCAAGTACGTTTCTAAACCCACTTTACTATCAGCGTAAGATTAATAACACATTTCGTTGCAATACAAGCGTTAAATAAAAAGAAAAAATGCACACTCCGCTTGCGTTGTGAAATGTAATTGCAAACTGGATATCGAGACCAAGGTCCCCTTTTCTTTACCTAGGTTAAGGGTATCTGAGTCGTTTCAAGGGCAGACGACCTTCACGGAGACATGGCTCGAGTATGACAAAATATTTCAAAAAGGGATTCGGTTATGCAATATTTTCGGGAGCGAAGTTAATGATTACGTCATATTGAAATGTTTATACGTTATTATAAGTTAGGTATATGTAAGATCTATGAACTTCATCCCTGTTGTTCCGGGATTAGAATAGGGCTACGGTACAGGGAGGAACCCTGTCGATTTAGTGCGGTAAAAATTTCACATGCCCCGTCGTCGCTCCCAGGGCGTCGTGTACCTTTTGAATTTTTCCACCTCGAAACAAACCACCTGTAACACGTCAAAAACACCTTTAACTCTGAGAGAAGATTTATGCCCAGCAATGGGACAATAATGAGCTGATGACGTCACTAATCATTGTCTAATCTAACACGAGCAGCATTGAAGGACATTAAGAGTCTAGTCGTAAGTATTCCGACCGACTTTGGGGGTTCGTAGTTCCCTCAGGCACACGTGTGATTACTAAGTAGTAGTTATTACTATTAGTAGTAGTTATTACTTTTATATTTTATGACTTTAAACTTCTCAATAAGTATTTGATGTATAGATGCCGACATCACCTCGCAAAATTACGCCTGACACTAACAAGTATCGAATATATTGTAATATGCGGGTTTGCTATCGTTCAAAGGCAGTTGCGCGATTAAAAAATGGCAGATATTTTGAAACCATTAACAGACCTTTCGATATTAATACATTTATTTATAAATATTAAAATATTAAAACAAATATACTTAAATAATTATGTGGAAGGTTAGTAACTTATCAATAAATTAATTATGTATTTTTATTGTAACCATGGTTCCTTATCTCTAAGTCATTCTCCTGTAATTTGTGTACGTGTTATTCCAGTAAAGAAGAGCATCGTCGTTCCATAGAGGCTCAGAAGAAAATTCCTTGTCTATGACTAGAATTTGCGGGTCTATCATGTCGATAGGACGCCATTTTGTTGGTAGTAATTCGTCTGAATTTGGCGTGGGATCACTGAAACCAATAAAAAATTTTAGAAAGTACAGTTTTCGCGATTAATTATTTATAGTAAATATAATTATAGTTAATAAAAATGTTGTTCCATCTAACTGTAGTGTATAGTTCTTTGTGATGTGATTCTCGGAGACTTGGAGTAGACTTGAGATAGGACAAAAAGGAAAATAGAACCATCATTATCATCATCATCATCTACATCTATTTTAAAAAAGAGTATATTAAGAACAAAACAGAAGCAAAGAGTATTAAGAACGATTCATTTTCTTCCTTTTTTAATTTGTATTCAAAATTAAGAGGCAAATACGTTTTTCTTCTTTATTTACTTGTTCAAAAATTACTTACCCATATTTAGCGAAGTTTGTCCATAACGTAGTCATCTTATCTATCATTGCCTTATCCTTTTTTGTTACTGGTAAATTGGGTTTGACTTTGAATAAGTAGAATAGCTCATCACCGTGCGTCGCACCAGGGTATTTTGCATAACCAGCCTGCAGTTTTGCCAAATTTAAAACACCGTCGTATTTAAATTTATAGGAAAATACTGGATTAATCATCGTTTGGGACAAGAGAGCTGCAGCAGCCACTGTTGGGTACACGAACTGCGAATCACCGATAAACTTCGAAAATTTCCAAAGTGATTGTTTGGAAATCTTTACATTCTTCATATATATACCTTTCAATGTCGCTGCAGTTTCATTTCTCTCAGCTTCCGTTGGTATTAGCAGGTTACGTGGCAAGGAGTCGTTAAAGGTTATTTTGTTTATCGTAGTATCATTTTCTCTGGAAGCGAATAAATATCCTTCCGCGTTATTGTATCCTATTATGATCGGTACTTTGTTATACTGTCCTGTTTTCATCAAATTGTATGGTGCATCTGGTAAAAATCTTTCAACTCCTGCTATTTCATTTTCTATACAAGGAACAAATATATATTCTGATAAATAAATGTCACCTTTTGCTCTAGGAACACGAGTGGATAGAAGTATTTCAGATGATTGGCTACTCAATATTTGGTATAATTCTTTAGGATCATTTGCATGGTACCCCATTTGTTTGGCCAACAAACTTGCCGTTTTTACTGGTTCAAATTGCATACTCCAGGGACACATTGTTGAAGCACTTTCCATAATAGCTTTGTGGAATAGTCCTTTAGATATTGGTGATAAGATATGATAGTGGACAGATGCAGAACCGGCGCTTTCTCCGAATATTGTAACATCATCAGGGTTCCCACCGAAAACCTTAATGTTATTCTTCACCCATTTCAATGCCTCTACTTGGTCTTTCAATCCAACATTTCCAGGCGCTTCTTGAATTCCTAAGCAAAGGAATCCTAGGATTTCTAATCTGTAGTTGATTGAAACTACGACTACGTCATGTTTTATTAAATAATCTGGACCGTAGAGAAGGGAAGATCCAGAGCCGCTCTTGTATCCGCCCCCGTGGATGAAGACCATGACGGGTCGAAGTTGGTTACTTTGGTCTATGGGTGTGTAAACGTTTAGGACGAGGCAATCTTCTTGGCCAGAAAGACGGCCAGAAGAGGAACGCTGGAGGCATTTGATGTGGTCGTTAGTTGCATTAAAAATTCCATCCCATGTTGGTTCAGGTTCTGCTGCCTACAATGGTTATTATAATTATAAGAAGATATAGGGAGTCAAGTGTGTTCAGAGAACTGTTCTTTTACTTGGCGAAATTAAATTTCACAAGGTATAATGTAATTTAACATTGATAGTCTAATAATAAACAATATACAGCTTATACCGATGGCATCAAAGATAAATATATTTCAACTGGAGTTTCCTAGCCACAGATGAGCGTTATGAAAGTCATCCCCAATGGAAGCTTCTGTTGAAAATGACTTTTCAAATATCTTGGAATAACCCCGCATAAGTAGAAAATGGATATGATAAAAAAATATTTACCTGGAATCTCTCCTTAACAGTAGCGTACGGTATCCCCATATATCTCATATATGATCCATTAGGAGCGAGTGTTCCTTGCAGTAAGCCACTGCGCACCCGCACCGGTTCCATTGGCTGCCCCCACACTTGTGTCCCCCATAGAAGCAGTAGCCATTGTAATTTCACCATATTCTGAATTAAAACTTTTATATTTATTAATTTCACTTTTTGTGATTGAGACTTTATTCTTCCTCTTATCTTAATCCTCCAAGCTATTAACAATTATACATTATTCTGGTTCAAATAAATCTCAATACATGTCTTTATCTTACAGATCTTAACGGTCAAATGATGCTGATGTGTCTACAGTTGATTTATTTCCTTTAAGAAGCAATTAATAAAATAATGACACTAGTTATAATAATGACAGTAGTAGATAAATCAACGTGATTATGAGTAATTGTGTGCAATTATCTACAAAATAGATCGACCAAGTCTTAATAGTGATGTGTAAAAAATATGCTTTAAAATTATTAGTCTTGTCAGGAACTCGCTACTTTCATAATTAACCCATAAAGTTGCAAGAAACCTGGCGCTAATTACATAAGTTATGGTTAAATCTGAAATATTTTTTATTTATTTTCATTTTCTTAAGTGTTATATATAATTACAGATATGTTATGAGTATAGTATAAGTTGTACGAACGCCAAAACTAACGCATTTTGACTGTTTAATTTAACGCTAAATAAAATTATTGGAATTATGTTAGTTGGTATGACAACCCGCGTGGCGGAGCGGTCACCATACGGGTCTGACACGCAGTGGGTCCCGGGTTTGATCCCTGGCCAGACAGAAATCTGAACGATGAGTTTAGATTTTTGTTTTGGGTTTAGGTGTTTGTGTATTGGTCTTTGTGTGTCCATGACGCCCACGACAGAGGAGAAAACCCTAGTGTGGGGCATATGAGTGTAGAAAGTGTTTTATTTTTACTAAATAAAAACAGTATTACAGTGAGATTGTTGAAGAACTACTAAAAGTTGGTTCTGTAACCAACTCACGTATGATTATGTGGAGAAAGAGAGGTCTCATGACATTTCACCAAGGCGTGAGGGGGAGAGAGGCGCTTAGAAATTTTGAAATAAGTCCAAAATCACATTATGTATTGTAATGAATACTTTTGTTTCAGGTAACATTGTGATAGACGATCGGGTTTATATAAATGATCAGATGGACTGCATGGTTATTTGCTACTTCAGTGATATAAAAACACAATTTAAACTTAAACGAGCACTAAAGAAGAATGTTAAATTTATCCTAAAGGACTCTATAAGGAATGAAAGCTTATAAGTAGACAACGGCAATCTTTACGA
>MOOZ01000424.1:473873-493325 GCA_002930495.1 Cecropterus lyciades | reverse complement strand
ATTGGAATTATTTGTGTTGTGGCTGGAGTAGGATCTCTGAAATAATTAATAATAAATTATTTAATAAAATAAGTAGGTTTGATGTCAAAATGAAAATAAGTGCTGTTTCATGCTGTTATTTATTTGAAGCAGTTTAGTCGTAAAGAGTGATGTATAACTTGCAATTGTTATGGGAAGATGATTGTTTTATTTGGAAAGAAATATGGTTCGACAAGATAGATACCACCATTAGGTACCACGCCTATTTCTAGCGTTAAGAAATTTATGAGTTTCCTTGGATGAGTGAGGTGAGGCTCAGATATATATGAAGCTACCATCTCAGGAATCATCATTCTCAGGAACAGAACCATATCTGTGATTCACTTCAGGAAGAATCTCTGGTCTGTATGAAGTTGTTTATATATGGGCATACCCATGGGCATTGACTACTTATCATTAGATGCATGTCTTATTCCCAATTGAATTACATAAAAAATGACTAACGTGAACATTGTTAATTGATATTGTTTATTTCCTTTTGGTTAAATAAATTAAAAAAAATCTTTTACTCACCCAAGCTTCACGAAGTTAGTCCACATCGTAGTCATTCGATCTATCATTGTCCTATCTGCATTTGTCGTCGGTAAATTTATTTGAACTTTGAACATATAGAATAACTCGTCGGCGTGAGTTGCACCTGGGTACTTTCGATATCCAAACAGAAACTTCGGCAGGTTCAACATACCATCATAACCAAACTTATACGCAAACACTGGATTATCCATAGTCTTTACCAAAAGATCTATGGTCGCTACAACTGGGTAAACTATATGAGATTCGCCGACATATTTAGAGAATTTCCATAGTGTTTCTTTTGATATCTTTTCGTCACCCATGTAAACTTCATTTAATTCGTTGGCAGTTTGAACTTTTTCATCGTTTGTTGGTATAATTAAGTCTCGGGGTAAGGAACCATAGAAGCTTAACTTTGGTATTGTCGTATCATTTTCTTTGCCAACAAACATATATCCTTCAGCGCTATTGAATCCTATTATAACAGGCACTTTGTTATATTGACCTGTTCTGATCAAATTGTATGGTGTATCTGGTAGAAATTGATTAACTCCAGGAATCTTAGTCTCAACGCAAGGTACAAATATGTTTTCTGCTATAACAGTGTCTCCTTCTGCTCGTGGGACACGAGTACGTAGTAGTTTATCTGATGGTTGCTTACTCAGAAATAGGTAAAGTTCTTTTGGATCTTTTGTATCGTATCCCATTTGATGTGCTAGTAAACTTGCAATCTTCAGGGGTTCAAATTGCATACTCCAGGGAGATATAGCTGATCCGCTTTGCAGGATTGCTTTTTGAAATAATCCTTTAGACATAGGGGACACTAGATGGTAGAGAACAGACGCTGAGCCGGCGCTTTCACCAAAGATGGTTATATCTTCAGGATTTCCACCAAATGCCTCAATGTTTTTCTTAACCCACTTTAACGCTTCTACTTGGTCTTTCAGTCCGATGTTTCCGGGGGCTTCCTTTATTCCTAGGCATAGAAAGCCCAGTATCTCTAATCGATAATTGAATGTGACTAGGATTACATCATGTTTCATGAAATGGTCTGGTCCGTAGAGAAATGGAGAGCCAGATCCATCTCTGAAGCCGCCCCCATGGATGTAAAACATCACAGGTCGAAGTTGGTCGTGGTTGTCCTTTTTCATTGGCGTGTAGACGTTTATGGTGAGGCAATCTTCGTAGCCAGATAAACGAGTGCTGGTAAATCGCTGAAAGCATCTGACATGCTCATTATACGCATTTAAAACGCCAATCCACGTTGGGTCGGGTTCTGCTTCCTGGAACGTGTGAAATATGAAAGTTAATACCGTACGTACGCACATCAAAAGTGACGTCAATCATCCTAATTTCAGTTTAGTATTTTCAAAATTTCTAATACTTTCATTACGTAGATACTTGAATATTCATAAGTCAATAAGTATTAATTTAATATTCTTACTTGAAGTGCTTTAACTTACATTAAATAAGCCTAAAGTATTTCAATATTAAATTATTTTTATCTAGAAAATGCGTAAAATTAATGATTTGAGAATAATAATACAATAAATAGGATTTTTATTTTTTTAATGATTCGACAATAGCGGAGTCACTGCTACATTTATTTTTTTATGATGACGGCAATTTATTGTCATTATAACTCTCTGCAATTTCTAGTTAATGGAGGAGGAGGTAGTAAAAGATGGTGAGAAGGAAGAAAATTTCTCAAGGAGTAAATCAAATGTTTTTACAGTTATAAAAAATACCTGAAATCTTTCCTTTGCAGTCGCGTAAGGAATCCCCACATATCGCATATGCGACCCGTCAGGAGCGATTGTCCCTTGCAGCAAGCCGCTGCGTATCCGCAACGGTTCCGTCGGCTGCGGTACGAGCCGGGCAGCCCAAAGCGACCACAACACTGTCCATTGCAACCGAACCATATTGGCTATAACATTTAACGTAGTAATAGTATTTTATTACCAAATTCCTTGAATTACTATTACAATTATCGGTTTGTACACATTTCGGAAATATTAATCTCACAACACTTATTTAGTTTTTAGTAGGAAGTAGTTTCTGTTTATTTCTTTAGTGTATCTTATTCGTCACTGAATTTACTTCACCAACACTTTTCACATATAAAAACACTTTCTAATGTGTCTTTTCTTTATTTTGTTTGAACCATCGCGTTTAGTTTGTACACTTTCCATAACTGCCATTACTTTTTTAGTTTTTTATACGATAACATTTTTAATTTGCTTTGAGCTCCCTTCACTTAATTTACGTCTTATAACACTATTGCCTTATACTATTCGGTCAGAATCATCGCAGTTCGGACACATTAGTTACAAAACTAACGGTTATGTTAATTATCAAACCGTTTCAGTTTCTTAAACAATGGTTTTATTTTTTAATATTTATTTCTTACTAGCTTCAGTTTAACAGTAATTTTAAAGCAGTTTTGTCCTTTACTCGTATCGATTACATTTATCTTTACGTCAATATTTCATCAACGACAAACCTTTCCATATTTTGCCTTGCACTTTGTCCTGTAACAAAAAGTAAATTATTAATGTTTTCAAAGTATGAATATTATTGTTATTTATTAAATTAACCTCATTAAAAATTTAAAAGTAAATGTACACAGTACTTAGCATTTCTTAAATTGACTTTCTAATTAAATCTATTCAGTAGTTTTCCTAACGTTACAGTCCACCTCCCAATTATACTAAGTGTATTTACCTGTCTTCATGAGGCAACGTTATTAGAATTGGATTTCTAAACTGTTATTTTTACTTTCTAAGTTTTGTTTTGTTGCATATGTACGTTACTAAAGTGAATCAATACGTCCACAATGTGTTAAATGCCGGGCTATACAAGCTAAATGGATTTAACTATGCCGTTACCTGATTACGGAGTGCTAATTTATTTGCTGTCACTGAACTAGATATTAGAGGGAAAATAGCCTTATGTCACTAGTAATTAGGTCTTGACAGCGGTGTTGGGAATGCAATGTGTTTGTAATTCTGAGCTTGTTTTGTAAGCGATCAGTATAGAATCGGTGTTACCGGTCGCGACCTACATATTCTAGTGGCTAGTTACCGTTTAATATGATATTAATTTCATATTTTATTTTAAATTGTATTACAAACAAAGATCTAAATACTTATATTAGTTTCAATATGTACACAGTATCTTACACAGTATCTATTTGTACAAAGATGTATGTACTTATATTATTTTAATTCACAAAATGTTTGGGGCGTTGTAAGTTTCTAAGTAACAGGTAAATTTCAAAGATTCATTTTTCGCGGTCTGTTTGGAAAAAAAATCATATATATGTATGATGTACTAGTGATGAGTTTTGTCACTGAAATAAGACGTCAGGATAACAACTTTTTCACTTACTTAAAAACTAAAATTTATAAACCATTCATGAAAATGATGAAAATATACTTAAGGATGTTTCGGTGACTCCGATGTATAAAATCAATAAAAAATCCAACTTACGTTAATCCAGTTTACGTGAGAATCCACAAACTTCACTTTTTGAATATGAGTAAACAAATATATTTTCTTTTATAAATAACAACAACATGTGTCTTTGGCGAATTCTTTACGAAATAACTGTAAACTCAAGCAGACACGTCGGTCCGAGAGGCGTTTAGCAACTTATTGAGAGGAGACCGGTTTGCGCGAGAGCGGGTACGTTGCAATTCACTCATGAGTTTGCATATCTTTGTGCAAACATTTGTGAGTATGTACCAATGTTATAAACAAGAATGACTTGCCGTAATAAAGAATGTAGTCTAATACAGCAGGGGTTAATTGTTTGTACTTTCACTTTCATGTTTTGCACGGTGAAATTAAAAAATTTGAATTTGGTTGAAATATCAAAATTTATGTGCGTATTTTGGAGATTTTATTAAAGGCTGGGTTTTAAAGGGACGTAACAGTCATGTTTATCCCCTTCTAGCACGAAATCACGTTAATTTGTTTGAAATTTTAAATTCAGCTCTTTTCGTTCCCACTATTACAGTGGACAAGCGAGGTTAATAATAATGTCGTCATTTTTAATTACAGTCTTACATTAATTACATACATTTCTTCTTGATAATATAATAAATGAGAAAGTTTGGCAGGCTGTAGTTGTGTATATTACTGTTTCACGCTAAGACTACTGGACAGATAAAGCTAAAATTTGGCAAACAGATAAGAACAGAAATAGGATACTCCTTGACGTACATTGACATACTTATTTACATACAGATTAGACAGATAAGAACAGCCAAATAGTATACTCATTATCGTGGTAAACGTAACGTGAAGCGGGCGAAAGCGCGGAAAAGCTAGTATACCTATAAATTAATCAATAAATATTTTGAACATTTAAATAGATTAGAATGTTAAAAATGCCAATAAGAATGCTGTAAAAAAGTTATAAACAGCATACCTTTTTTCACAGCATTCTAAAGTATTTACATCCACACAGTAGCAGGTCCACTCTTGGTTAAGCCCCCCTCTTATTTAAGACACTGCTGCCCATCTCCTGGATTCGTCCCTGTCCCTGTCCTCCTACGCCATTAAGGGTAAGAGAGGGTGTTAGCTAGGTAGATAAGACGACACTACAAAGAATATTATGCACAGGAAGAGAGGGTGTTACATAAGTCACCGCACGACACATTTTTTAAATATTCTACTAAGTTTCCAATTTTTCTTGTGAAAATCCCGTCGAGAGTGATGTTTTTAAGATTTATTAATTACCTGTAAGTATTTAAGTAACAAAAACAAGTTAAGAAAGCTTTGTTTTATTTACATATTTAACACATTATAATTAATAGCTTTAAGATGTCTTATTATTTCTTTTATATTTTGTGGTAAGCCTTATTACGGATTAAAATTAAGTTTAAGTATTAGTATTACTTATAACCATAAATAAAGTGATGTTATTACTGACGACCCCCGGCCAGACAGACATCTGAATGATGAGTTTAGATTTTTGTTCTGGGTCTGGGTGTTTGTGTATTCGTCTTTGTGTGTCCATGGCACCCACGGCACAGGAGAAAATCCTACGGTGGGGCTATCAGTGTGGAAGCGTTTATTTTTTACGTTTATGTTTATCGGGAACTCTGCTTAAATATAATAGGGTTTACAACATGGTAGAACGAGTTCGACACATCTATTTTTAGCTTGAAGTAATTCTTGCGTTTCGGAGGAAGTATGTGGTTGCCAGCTCACTTTTATACGATATCTTAGCCTTTACTACTTCAACGCTATATGAAGTTGCTTACATATGTCCATGGGTAGCAGTAATCACTTACCATCAGGAGGAATGCCTACCCATTTCCTACTTCGAAATTATAAAAAAGCAGGGGTTCTATCTGAAGTCAATCACAGATGCGTCGCAGCTTGCGAATACTAATATTATAGTTTGGTAGTTAAGGCGCTGCGATAAGTCAAAACTATTATTTTACTTTTATTTATATGCATTGTATAATATATAAAATATTTGATAAACGCTATAATATAAATAGTATTTAGTGGAATCCAAACATAATTCAATTATGACTAACATAAGGAGGCTTCTTGGCGAGCAAATAATTCATTACTCATTATGAGAGATTGCCAAGAAAGTTTTGCCTTAAGAGATTTACATATAAGATAAATTCTTTTGCCTTTAACATGGGACATTATGTATGTATTGTTGGCACTGATGAAGCAGTACAACAGATTCTTAAATATATAATAGGTTTTATAATACTAAATAGTATTATGTACTAAGTATGTAACAAACATAAGGTTAAAGTAGCAAACAAACTTGCAGTTCATCTGATGGTAAGTGGTAATTGCCGTCCATGGACATCTGTATCTATCTGTATCTATGAAATAAAGGGTCCGACCCAAGACTAATTATAGATGCGTTGCTACTACCAAGTACATCGGTTGTCACATAAAGATGGTTGTTTCATATGTAAATGAGCTGCCGTTCACAGTCTTACACCGACACGGATGAACTGCTTCACGCTAGAAACAGGTGCGGTGGTACCTTTTTTTAAACCATGATTTTTCTCTACCGATGAATTGTATAAATTCGTTATTTATAGCGGAGAAATAAATGATATGTGACTGACACCATTCACCACATTCTATATTTTCTTTCGAGAATGAAAATAGTAAGATAATATAAATATACTTACATAGTTAACAATTTATTCAGCTTTCTTTTTTCAGAACACCTGGTTTTCTATCGATCAGTACCGGCATTTCCAAGGCCGTTGCTCGATTCGAGATAAGTTCGTGCTACATAGATTTGATTCGTAACAGGTGTGGGTCATGGATGCGTTGCTTCTGCTAGGAAGAAAGTTGAAACGCTTCGTGACCCGTATTACATCCTTCAAACCGAAACACAAGAGCGCTTGACTCTGTTATAAGGCAAAAACAATTACAGTGGTATTTTAACCACCACATTTGCATTATGACTAATAACGCAGATCACATGTTCACCTCCGCGGATGCGGAGCTTAACGGAACAAAATTATATACTCGAACAACAGCGGAAGGTGACAAATCCGCATGTCACCTTCCGTGCCGGCTGTCACTAAATAATTGTTCACTTAGTATTGAATTTGATGGCGCCGATATGTAAGTGCGAAATATGGGCGAAAAAACTTTATATTTGATGTTATATCTTTATCACAATAAAGATATTTATCTAGTTGCAACATGTAGCTGAGCGGCCGCGTCGCCTAGCGTCCATCCTTTTACATCAAGATCAACGTAAATAAACCTCCATCATAACTACGTAAAAATTTTGCGGAGGCGGATGCGGAAGCGAAGGTTCAATTTTTTGCGAAAATTCCGCAGTAACAGAGGCGGACATCCGTTACAACCCTAATTATGATGTAGGAACCCGGTGCACTTTTGATCGATTACGGGATATGCTAGTCCGAACACTCGAAAGAGCGTATAGAATGTTAAAGCACCTAAAGTAAATTTTATAGCCACTTACAACATAAACACCTGAGAGAAGCCCTGTCTAGAAATCGGTAGCCAGTGTACGTTGAACTGTGATCGCGGACGCAGATTATTCATAGGGTTGCCACATAGATAGTCGTCGTTAACTCATTGTTGTCCCACTGTAAGCACGTTTCTTTTCTCAGATTGAAAGAGTTTAATTCCACCGCGTTGGCCAAGTGTGAATTAGTAGAATTCACGCACCTCTAAAAACTTTTTTGGAAACTCTCAGGTGTGTAGGTATGTGTGTGTATGATATTTTCCACCGTACAGCAGTGATAATTAATTTCTAATATGCATATAATTAAAAAAGTCAGTGGTGCGTGTCTGGGATTTCAACATTGTACATTCGATTGGGAAGTCGAGTTAACAAGTATTTTAATTTGAAATGCCGGATTGTGTGTCTCGCTTACACGTTATGGTGAACGAGTGAGAGGTCTATATAAATCAATCCATTTTGAATTACGATTTTTATTGTAAAATCATAGCGATGTACTTGATGTATATTTATATATGTATGATTTAAACGTATGAAAAACGTGAAATAAATGGTGCTTATAAAAATAAGGAAAGGCGTGATTATCACGCGGTCTTACGAATAATCTTTGGATTATTCTTAGATATGATATGATATAAGCTGGTAGAAAATGATGTATAAAGGTGGTTTTGCGCAATCGCTGATATGTTGGTGATTTTTTATTATCGCCATTAAACTGTATTTTTTTGGCATCCTATCTGGTAAAATGTATAGTATAGTTCTAGTAGTAGTAAGCTCGAGTATAGTAGTAGTATAGTTTTTACTGTTGTTAAAAACAATTACTACTCCTGAAGATTAAGTTTGAACACGTTATGGAAGTGTATGCATATTTGTATACATATTGTATATTTTTTAGAATTTTGAGTTGGACTCTTTGAAATCGCATCAAACCAGAACAGTACATTATCAAATTTATTATAATTAATAAATGATATTATTTTTTATTATAATAAATTATTGCCTTAAGGTAACGTTTTGTCTTTATTTCGTTAAATCCATACATTATCAAATGTTATTTTGAATTTTTAAATTACATCTTTTTTCGCAGGCGAAATCGCGGGGCATAGCTAGTCTTACTTATATTATAAATGCGTAAGTTTGTTATAATCTACGTGTGTTCGTTAATCTTTCACGCAAAAATTATTGATCGGATTTCGCGGAAATTTGGCACACAGTTACTCATTACCTTGGTAAATGTGACTAAAGCGGGCGGAGCCGCGGGAAGAAGCTAGTAAGGGACAAATATGTGTAGCAGTGATGCTGTCGAGCCACTGATAGTTCAATTAGCACGATATGATAACTTGAAAGAAGCCTATAATCGGTAACAGCCAGCTGGTATAAGTACCAACCCTAACTACAGCTGATATTAACCTTAGAGTTACTGATAATCAAATCGCCTTGAATGACGAAACTACATACAACGAAATTGTGTCACTAAGTCGCGTCTGTTGAACGTGATCGGTCGCCACTCGTGTTGAAGTTTAATAATATTTAATATTACTTAGTTACAAGTAAAACTAACCGTAGTTATAGATTGTAACTGACATTAACTTTATGTAAAATAATGTTAATCGCAAATAATGTATCGCGTCGTAAAAGGCTATAGTAAATAAGTGTTTGGCACGGTCAATTAATAGCAATTCTGATTTGCTTAATAATTATTGTGTTATTGTTTTATGATTACATTTGGTGATTTAAAAATGTGGTTATTACGAACACAGTGCTATTATTAGAAAAAATTTAGTTACCTATTAGATATAGTAATCAAACGTATGTCATAAAATACATTCGATAAAAAATCTGTGATAATTGGTTATGGTTGAACCATGGTCCGGTTGCAATGGACAGTACTATGGTCGCTGTGGGCGGCGCGGTTCGTGCTCCAGCCGACGGAAACGCTGCGGTTACGCAGCGGGTTGTTGCGGGGATTCATCGCCCCAGAAGGCACGCATAAGAGCTACCTTGCGATACCCTATGCCACATATCTTGGAAGATTTAAGGTATTAACAAATAATGTTGTAAAGTGTTAAAATCCTTTGTGGTTCAGCTCTGGAAGCATAACCGCCACACCAATTTCTACCTAATAATAACAGCGTTTGCGCTGCTTCTGGTTTGAAGGGTGTGGTGGGGGAGACATTTTTTTATATCTGATAAAATAGCAAACGAGCATCATTCCACCTAATTGTAAGTGGTTACATTGGCCCATAGACATCTGCTATGCAACTTCATATAGAACAGGGGTTCTATCTGAAGTCGATTACAGGTGCGTTGCTATTCCTGAGGGCTAACACGGTCGTCTCATATATAAGTGAGCCCGTCGCTCATATGTAAGTGACATACTTATCCGAGGCATTTCGACATAGTCCTCAGGGAAAGTAATACATTTGTTGCCGAACTTAAGTAAGACTAAGCTTCTTTGGGTTGATTACACATGTCCATGCTGATGAGATGGACTGCATGCTTATTCGCTTCTCCTACTCTATAGTCCCACTGCTTGCCACGAATCTTCTCTTAGAATTTAAAAGATGTAAAATCAGCAAAGAACTTTACGTAACTTTGTTTTTCATGTAATTAATGGAGGGAATGTAACAAGTCATTTAGTTTAATGATACATTTCTGAAGGCCATTGACAGTATGATAATTTACTTCAAACATATCTGCCATATGAGAATAAGATAATATTAGGTATGGGTCAAAGATGCGGTGCGTTGCCTGAGAGCTAAGTTAACTATTGTCTTGTGCTTATGAGATTTTTTTTTATTAAAAGGCTTTATAATTGTAGACGTTCTTTAAGATACAAGTTTTAATACAGGCATAAGACTGGTCTAATATCCTAGACTCTAGGAATAGCTTTTGTTCGGTAAAACGCAAAGCAAAACAAGTAAAATAAGGATACACGGTGTTTTATGTCGAATATGTGGTCGAGAAAATTAGGACAGTCCATTTAGATAAAATATGTCACAAGCTGTTTTAATTTAATGAAATGCTAATATTTAAATCTTAATATCGCAAGTAAATCAACATTAGATAAATTTGCATATATTAGGGAAATTAATCTATTCATCTAACATATTCCACAGCGTACCCTGTGTTAAGTAGTTTTTGCTGGGAACATCTGTATCTAAAGTCCAAATAGAACAAAAATCCTATCAAAAGACTATGTTAGAATATAATTAATTAGGCAAACTGTCTTTCCAGCCCCCTGGTCCGGAACCAACGTGGGACGGCCTGTTTGATGCGGTCAACGAGCATGTGAGATGTCCACAACGAGTTGCAAAATCTTTTCTTATAGGCCAAGAAATTTGTTTGACGCTAAATGTTTATACACCAATAGACTCTGCTCCTGGATCTAACCTAGCCGTCATGGTCTACTTGCATGGTGGCGGCTTCTATGACGGCTCTGGGTCTGGTGCTTTGTATGGCCCTGATTATTTGGTCACCAAAGGCGTTATACTAGTAACAGTTAATTATAGGCTTAATATTCAAGGGTTTGGGTGTTTAGGTATCAAAGAGTTACCAGGAAATGCTGGTTTAAAAGACCAAGTCGCAGCTTTGAAATGGGTGCAGCGGAACATAAGAGTGTTTGGTGGTGATCCTGAAAACGTTATGTTGTTCGGCGAGAGCGCTGGAGCAGCTGCTGTCTCCTACCACGTCCTGTCGAAAATGTCGAAAGGACTTTTCCATAAGGCCATCATGCAGAGTGGGTCCTCGCTCGCACCCTGGGCGTTACAGTACCGACCGACTTACATGACAAGTTTACTTACGAAAGTCATGTTACATAAAACGGAGAATCCTCATGAGCTCTATGACATTCTAATGAATAAGACTGATGCTGAACTAATAGTAACAAGAGTACCTCGAAAACCACATAATATTATTATATCAGAATGTCTTTACGTCCCGTGTGTTGAGAAACAGTTCGAGGGTATCGAACCATTCCTAACAGACACACCACTAAATATTCTATCTAAAGGAGAATATAATAAAGTACCAATGATATTAGGTATAAATAGTGAGGAAGGATATTTATTTGCATCCTTGGAAAATGACACGACGATACCAAAGATAGACTTTCTTAAAGCTTTGCCTAAAGATATGGTTGTGCCGGAGGAAGAAAGGCTGAGAATAGCTAACAATTGGAAACGACTGTATTTGGATAATGAGGAAATTTCCGCGAACAATTTGCTCAATCTCTCCAGGTTCCATGGAGAAGTCTATTTTAGTTACCCAGTTCTTCAAGAAACTGAAATGATTTTAAACACTAATGACAAACCGGTGTATAGTTACATGTTTAACTACGATGGATGGAGGAACTTTGTGAAGATGGGGATTGGGAAGCCGTATCGGAGTGCACCAGGAGCAACTCATGCTGATGATATATTCTACTTATTCAGACAATTCCTTTTACCAAAGATGTTCGAAACCAAAATGATTGATCGCATGACGACGATGTGGACCAACTTTGCCAAATTTGGGTGAGTTTCAGTTACACTTCTTTGAATATTATTTATGTCATTGAAGTAACACACTGCTGCTAATGGAGATGGAGTTGTTCACATAGATTCGGCCACAGGTGCGTTTTCCCCTGTGAACTGAGAATTAATTTGAAACGCCTTTTGTTGAGTGGCTCTGCTCTGCTCCGCTCCTTAATCATTAAAATTCCTAATATGCCTCAACATTTAGCAGCCGAAGAGTCGTCAGTTTGATTATCGCATGGAAATCGAACTTTGTGCTCTCCCTCAACTTACATATAGCGTTTAAACATTTACCGCACATTTTTGATAAATTTACAATAATATAATATATTTACTCATTTATTTTTTACTAATTACTTAATAAAGATTATTAAATTAATAATAATTTTTAATAAAATATATAATTTTCAATATTTAAATTCATATCTTATTCTGAGGAGTGTATATTTATCAATTACGTAGGTATTTAAGTCTTATCTATTAACAATTATCTAATGGAGATATATTTTATAGGAAAATATTTTATGTGTTCTTGTGTACAACTATCTTGAAACTATAGTTTTTCTAGATTGATCACAACCTTAATCATATTTTAACTACAAAATATACTAATACGTGTAATTGTCACTTACGGACCAACATTAAAATGTTTTAACCCTGAATAATAAACATAAACGCATAAACATAAACGCTTTCTACATTAATGTGTATGATATGTGTCGTGGGTGCCATGGACACACAAAGACGAATACACAAACACCCAGCCCAGAACAGAAATCTAAATTTATCCTTCAGATGTCTGTCTGGCCAGGTATCGAACCCGGGTGTGTCAGAACGCATCACCACCGCTCCACAACGCGGGTCGTCAAATATAATAAAGTGTGTGCATGTTTTATCATGTTTCTTTACGAATAATTGTAAAAAACGATTAAAAAAAAAGACGGACTTACCATTATAATTCTAATCTGGCAAAAACTGTCACTTACGTAGGTTAACGTTTGATGCCGTGGAACAGTTATCACGCCGGTCTGACATGCAAAAGTTTGAGTATTTACGCTGGCCAGGCAGACACATTAACCTTTTTATTTATAAGATTGAAGGAGCAAACGAGCATGCAAACTTGATAGAACGCTTACCGTTCTACCCTCCATCGACTCTTCTAAACAATTACACTGACGACGGACTGAAGACTGATATGGACTTAAATCGATGACGATATTTAAGTCAGTCAGTACCCACAGCTATCCTCCGAAATGCAACAATGAAAGAACTACTACTAGAAGACCATTTAGCAGCTGAAGAGTCGTCAGTTTGCTTCTACCGTAGAAAAAGGGTGGCACCGTTACACCTTAATGTTTACTAACATTTCTACCTAAATAAATTCCTTGTTGGAATCTGGGTGTTTGTCTATTTATTAGAGTTACGCTAAGACTGCACAAAGTCTGTTCTTGTCTTGTATAAAATAAATTTGTACTTTTCCGTACCTATAAGTATAATAAAATAGTAATCTATATTAGGCATATGAAACGAAACGATACTAACTTTTGACTAATCATCGCAGAGCCTGGGCAATAGGTTCACATTATGATACAGACAGGTAATGAAAATTAATATCTGAAAAAAAAAGTAATCTAAATTTTTTTTTTATTTAATTCATGAAATTTGCTATTTCTTGCAGGGATCCAACTCCAGTTTTAACTGACTTGCTGCCAGTCAAGTGGAACCCCGCTGAAAGGTCTGCACCACACACTTTCATCATTGATGCGGAGTTCAGCACCGCGCCACTATGGGCCCGCGAGTCCGCAAGATATCTAAGGGAAATATACAGGAAATACCGAAGGAAAGAATAATGCCATAACCACTAAGTGCTAATAATAAACTATGAAGAGCTGTCTTGCTGCCAGCATATCACATTAAAGATAACTTAGTAGTATACATATGAACATACATATGAATTTTCTGAAGTGGATTCATGAAGATACTATGCGTTTTATCTGGCCTTAGAGATCTAAGTACTTTTTATATATTTTCAAACCTTAACCTGACCGGGGATAACTTGAGCTCAGTGGGAACAAAATAACTTATTAATTTCATGATAATTCGTTTTGCAGTTAACCTTTGTAACGTTAATGTTGTGTGGTGTCGGCATGGGCGTAGCCAGGTACGATCAGGGGAGCGGCAGCTGCCTCCCCCCTTAGAAGGGTGGTTGATCACAGATAAAAAATAATACATCAAAAATTGTCGTTGTAGGAGAAATTATTATTATTATTATAAATTGAAATGAGAAATTATTATTATTATGAGAGAAAATTATATGAAAAACCGCGCGTAATTTTTACCTCCATTTGCCATCCCCCCCTTCATTTTTGATCTGCTCCTCCCTTCAGCGAATCCTGGCTACGCCCTTCGGTGTCGGTCTTGGATAGAACCCGGTCTCTTTCCGTAGATGTTGTAGGAGGCGATCAAATCCCAGGAGACTTGCAACAGAGTTTTACTGTGTAACATCACTGCGATCGCCAACATGCATGTCGACGCGGAGACTAGGCAAAAGACCTTAAGAGAGATTTATGCCTATTAGTGGAATTTGAAGGGTCGATGGGTGGATGGGCATTAGGGGTTAATATATTTCTGGTATCGGTAAAAAAAATGTCTTGGTTACAGGGTATTACTATATTTAAATAAATAAAAATGGGGACAGAAGGAATATTACTAGCAAAGTGAAAATCTTACTACTTACGATTTGCAATGTAAATTAAAACATAATAAAATCATTTTGGAATTGCTTTTTATAAAAAGGATGAATGTTGTAATTACATATGTATAATTAACTGAAGGTCTAGGTACTACAGTCATCTTTATTATTATTCTGATGGAGAATAGTATACCTCTAAATTAACATTAACTTGATAGTTTATCAAGAATCTTGATGCAAAATGTGATAAGAATTAACCAAAGTTTATGCGATTTATATTTTTACGTATTTAGTATTCCATTTATAATAATTAATAACACGACCTAGTATTTTTATGTTGATTGAATCGAGTATAAGTATAAAGAAATGAACTTAAAGAATATTGAGTTCGTAAAAAAGAAGATCGATTTCTGAAAATCTATCTATATTATATTAAATTTATTTTACTCCCTCATTTGAGATATATCGGTAATAATGCGTATTTTAAAAGTGTGACTGCAAAAGAAAAAAATCTGATGTCCCTTTTAATATGAGGTGGATCCGCTAAAACAAATAAAAAAAAGATTTTGTTAAAAATCGATTTTTTTTCCTTCTTCCTTAATTCACCCTTAACTCCTTATTTTCTTAATTCCCACGAGCAATAGATCATATCGATTGTTGTCAGCGACCGTCGCCGACTATTGCCCCTTGTTGTCGGCGACCTTCGGTCAACAGGAAGTATTGGTCAAAGTCAAAGTCAAAACGACCTACCAAATAATGAACTTCAGGTCCTAACAAAAGTTTTACAATGGCGGACTAGTTATAAATTGTTCTAGTAACCAACAGGCCAAATGTCAATAATGCCGTGTTGAGTTAATAAATTTAATATGCAAGAATTAACTGCAAAAGTAATATTACTTAAAAAAGGAATATTTAAATATATTAGGAGCAATAGAATAAAGTATAATCTCCACAAAATATTTAGATTGTCGTTACACGTTAAATTGAGATGTTACATTGTAAATTAATAAATGTAAGTTTGAAAAAAATGTGCATTAATTATTTAAGTTATTTTTTCTTGCACCACGATTTGCAAGTATAATGATTAGATTGCCAAATTAGCGTTCTAAATAAAAGAGTTAGTTGTTCAAAGCGACTATATTTAGTTAGTTTGTCCTGAAAATCTTGAAATAAATGCAGTTAACAGGGACTTGGTAGGTGTGGATAATAATAATAAATATAATTTATTGTGGATAGATTTCCGATGTGCGGATAGGCTTGAGAAAGTATACTCGACTTTTACCTTTATTATATTGGACACTTTACAGGTAGGTAAAGAGAGTGTCTTTTTAGGTTTATTGAAAGAATTCGACATATTTTATCGACTCACGACTTGACTAGTCTTTTAAGTCTTAAATCTTGGGTGATATTTCTAAAGACTAAGTTGAAGTCTCTTAATTTTAATATTTAGTCGTTTCGTAAAACGTTTATTACTATTAAAAGAACTCGTTGACATATACAAGCTAAAATCAAACGTAAAGTACAAGTTTTCGTATCATCCTCGAAAACATTTTCACTAAAAATGACAACATAAAAGAGGCCTTCAGAGTCTTATAAGTCTTTTATGGAACAATTTTAAAGACTACTTCGGTCATGTGTAGCTAAAATAGAGCGTGTCTTTTTAATAGGATTTAAAATATAGTTTGTTTCTTTAGTTGGTACAGTTAGTTTAATATCTTTGTATGTAAAATGCACAAACAGTAAACAGTCAAGCACGCTCATTATTTTAATCCTTAAAATATATAATGATGAATCTTCAGATTGATAGTGGCTCCGAAGCCCCCCAGTGTGCATTCGTACTTAACAAGGATCATATTCTTTAGGCCGATATTGCCCCAAAATCTTGGGGCTATTCATCTTTTGAGCAAACTTCCGGTCCCCAAACTCAGCTTACGGTCCTTATTAAAGCCCTTCAATGGGACCGGGTGAATGGGAATAGTTTAATCTTCGCCCTTTGACGGATGACCGACTTGGAGACGTGGGTAAATTTGTCATGATATTTTCATAAGCGTGATATTGATTACTGTTTTTGACTTTGGAGAATTGTGCTTTGATTTTTATGTCATTAGGTATGAGTAAAATACCATCGAGTTATGTTAATGACTAAAATAATCATGGTTTTAAACGAATACAAGTACCAAACGAGAAGTGGTTTGTGACTTTCATGGCCGTCTGTAATCTTGTTAATTACAGGTAAGATTAGATTCTTGTCTCAGGTCACAGATGCGTTGCTACCCTTAGAACGATGTTAGAACGCCTTGGTTAAGCATCTCTCTTGCCATAACTTTCAAATTACAAGGCAGCAGTGTGGTAACTAGCCCGAAATAGGTGTGGTGGGGGTACCTCCGAATTCGAACTACGAATAAATATTTGTCTATTAGTTACTTACTTCTCTATTAATTATTTACTTACTAACCGGTGTATACCTACTGTTGATTATGCAGTAAGACTGGTTGTGTTCTACAGCACGTTTCGTTACTCCCAATTACTGTTTCCGCCTGAACTTCCTATTTTGATGGCAATGAATAGGCTAATAGGCGGTCTACCGGCGATTACGCAACATACACATGCGGTAGTGGACATCGGTGATCACTATGAATTTCAACTGATCTTATATGAATAAGGTTATGTTTTTGCTCTTGTTCAGAATTAACATTAATTTCAGCATTTTTGATAATGTATGTATAAGAACATTTACAAATAACATCGGTTAATATGTGTACATATTATATTGTTTGTGTAGTTAACGTTACTTTTTATATGTAGAAGAATTATGATTTTTACAACATTATCCTCGATACAGTGGCTTTAATGTAAGGTTGACATGATCTGTTACATATTTTGAAACTATTAAGTATCGAACAAAACTAAGCAGAGCGTTCAAGAGGGTACGGTAGACTGGAACCTTACCTAAATAATAAAACATAAAAAATATTGTCGATTATAATTACAAACATATCTACCTACATTTTGTAAAAGATTATGTATTATTTATGAGTGACATTTCACCCGTGCGAAGCGGGATTTCCATCTAGTGCTATATATTTAGTCTCTATCGCAATCTTGTCTATTATGCAAATTACTCGTACGAACACGATGTTTCACATCTGCCATGCGTCCCGTGACGGTGATTTTTTGATACAGTTCGATGTACATGTATGTACCGTTGGCAACCCTAATTTAATAGATAAGTGCAAGTGCACCAGGTCTAAGAACAAAACAAAATAATTTAACTAAGTTAGCTACACCGATTAATCTACGTTTCTATACCAGGTTGTAGGACCAATGTAGTTTAACTGGGGAGGTACAACTGTTTCTAGCATGAAGCAGTTCTTGCGTTTTAATGGAAGGGTATGGTTGCCCGCTCACTTACATATGGTCTTTACCTGTGAAATTGCCGTTCTGCCATACTGGCCATTTCAAATCAAAATATTCTTTTGGCTGATAATTCTAATTTCAATTTAATTTAATTTTAAAAACATGGAATTATTTTTTTCTAAAATCGTAATTTGTTTATTAGTTAGTTTGTTTCCATAGCATTACAACACTTTTCGTCATTATGGATACGTTAAAAATTCAAGTAATTATGGAGTATGAGTATCGTCGTGGCAACAAAGCGGCACAAGCGGCACGCAACATCAACGACGTTTACGGAGCGAACACCACAAACGAACGCACCACCCGTTGTTGGTTTGCCCGCATCCGTTCTGGAAATTTTGATCTGAAAAATGAACCCCGTGGTCGTCCGAAAACTGGTCGACAATGACGAATTAAAGGCGATCGTGGAAGCTGATGATACTCAATCTACAGCTGCATTCGTCGTTAGCATCAAAACAATATTGGTCCATTTGCGTCAAATTGGCAAGGTAAAAAAGCTTGGCAAATGGGTACCCCACGATCTCAATGATCGCCAGCGCCTAGTACGCGTCGAGACGTGCCTTGCACTGCTCAACAGGCATACAAATGAAGGAATTCCGAACCGGAGGAACCGAATTGTGTGAAACGAACTGTTCGACAATCGTAAGCGTTTAGCAAGTTGGTTGGGTCCTGATTCAGCACCCAAAAACCTTAACTAAGGTATTACAAATGTCCATGGTCGGCAGTGGCCGTTTCAACTTAGTCCTCAAGGTCCTCAAGGTCAAGGTAGATATAGTAGATAGATAGAGTATAAAAATATTTCCTTCCATTAGATTGAAAATTATAGGCGAAAATATCACACTGGATTTTACGATTTTTAATATATAGACCATATAATGCAAACATATACGTAGAAACAATACTATTAAAGCTGATATATTAAATTCCCAGTATCTGTTCAGATCGCAGCGCTTAATCCCTATAATGACGGGGAATGAAATGTGCAGTCAGCCTTATATTAATATTGTACTGTATTTGGTTTTATTGGCAAATGGCAAGTGGTATGATATTTATATGTAGTATCGTAGTTTATTAGTAACATCAATAAATTATTGTTAGGAGTGTGTAAATACCGTTCGATATGAATCGAATATTAATATATAATATTAAGATTCTAATCGCAATCGAATTTTAATATTCGATTTCGACTAGAATCGAGTTTGATTTTTCGAACTATTCGAAATTTGACAAATAATTTGACGACCCGCGTGGCGGAGAGGTCACCATACCGGTCTGACACGCAG
>MOOZ01000424.1:447085-460265 GCA_002930495.1 Cecropterus lyciades | reverse complement strand
CACTATTTTCTTAATTTAAATTCATTTAAATTTATTTTCTATTTTTTAGTTCGGTTTTCTATAAAAAGCGTGTTTTTTAGTTTTTTTTAAACTATTATTTTTTTTATGAAACTTTAACCGTTTACGCAGCGCATGCAGAAAAAAAAAACCCGATTTTGAAACATTCTTCATTGGTGCTCCGCTCCTGTTGGTCTTAGCGTGATGATATGTAGCCTATAGCCATCATCGATAAATGGGCTATCTAACACCGAAAGAATTTTTCAAATCGGACCAGTAGTTCCTGAGATTAGCGCGTTCAAACAAACAAACAAACTCTTCAGCTTTATAATATTAGTATAGATTAATTCGCAACCTAACCTTTCCACCGAAACGCAAGAACTGCTTCACGCTAGACATATCGTTGTGGTTCTACCTTGCATTTCTTCTTACTTATATAAATTAGAGACATTATCATTATTTTCGTAATCTAAAGCTAATAGAATAAATGAGATATCGCAAAAATAAAACTGTAACGGTCACTGGTCCATTGGAAGGGAATTCAATAAAAATATTTGTTTTCGCGTCGGAATGTGTACCATGTGAGCGGTCAAGCGGATTGTTCGCAGGTTCACAGCCAGAGGGCGGTAGCTTGACAAGACATGTGTACAGAGCGTACATAGCTTTAAATTTAAGGTATTTTTATCAGATTGAAGTAGCAAACGAGCTTGTAGTCCACCGGATGGTAAGTGGTTACTGCCGCCCATCTGTAAGCAATTTCCTATACAACAGGGTTTCTCTCTGAGTCAACAGTACGTAAGCATAAAAATAATTTAATTAAATGCTGGTTTATTGAGTGGTTCTGAAGTCGGCGTTCAAATGGACATACAAATAATATTTACGCCGTCATGATCCAACGCAATATATTAAGTTGAACGCCGCTTTCAGGACTAGGTACAAAACCAAAATTTATTTAAATTATTTTTTAGTTTTTTGTGACATAGGAGTCGGTTGAAGGTATTATATTTTTTTATGATACATAACAGCAAATAAGTATGCAGTCCACCTGATGGTAAGTGGTTATTAGTACCTATGGGTATTTGTAACCACCCTAGAAAAGATTAGTGTCTTATTTGAAGTTGGGCACAGATTATTTGTTATCTTTGAGTACTTACGCGCATTACCTAAATAACTTTAAGTTTAATAAGTGTAATCGTCTCTCTGAGTCAACAGCATGTAGGCATAAAACACAACGTAGCGTCGTCCATCTGCACTAACAGTTACTGTCCAAAACACAGAGCAAATGAGTCGCGGCTCATTTAGCTCAAATTGTCCGTGCGGACAGTGTTTGTGTGCTGACCTGGCTCTGTTAAGTTGTAGATTCAGTTACATATATCTTCTGTAATGATTTATTACTATTTGTGGGAATAGAGGCAGATATATGCCGCGGATTGGCTTAGTTTCGGTTGAATCTATTATTGCCACGTAGCAAATAAATTGAGGTTTATGTTTAGTAAATGGACATTCAACGGTTGATGGATGGAAGTAGTAACCAAAAGTCACACAACCTTGTTTTTTATAAAATAAAATTAGCAAACGAGTATATCTAATGGGATGTGGTAGTCAGCCTAGACAACATTAGTGTCTTACCTGAGGTTGGTCATAGATGCGTTGCTATCCCCTCGAACTAAGATGGAACGCCGCGGGTAGGCATGTCTACCTTACCGCACTCTTCAAATTAGGAATACAGCAGTGATTAATACAGCTATTATTAGGCGTAAGTGCAGTGGTCGTGTCTTTGGAGTTAATCCATTAATGATTCTACCAATTTGCCTCCACTTTGACCTTTTTTAGTCGGTACTTAGTTGCAGTTGGTTCTAGCGTGTAGGGCGCTTCACCGAAGTTAGTAACGATTTTTAAGGAGTCCTTGTAATCTTAAATACAAGCGTTAATAAACTTGCCTTGTAAGTTCTTATTTAGGACCCCTCTAAGGTTGTAAGGTTAAGTGACAGTACCGCTGCAGTATCCTTGTTGTGATGTTATTATACCTATATTGATGATATTTTGTAAAAAAATAAGTTTTACAATTCGAAATAATAATAAATACAAAACCTATTGCCGTTTTATCATTAGAAACGATACCACCCTTTCCAACGGCAATTAATATCCCTTACAACAATTAATAATAAAGCCTCAGCGTTGGATAGGGCAACACTCGACATATTTATTAAGAAAACGATAAATCAACGCAATAAAACTCCCTCTTTTATCCCGGATTTACCCCCTTCCCGGGATCCGCGGATTACTGGCGATGCATCACTGAAATGTTTTAATAAGCGACTTTAAGAGATTTTTAGCTGTGATTCAGATTCATTTTGGAGATGAATGTGCTGTTGAAATTGAATAAGGAGTACTTGTGCCATATTTTCATTGAGGAATAGCTTTTGAATGGTTTATTTTGGAAAATCGCGAAGGTTCGTTGTTCAGTTAATGGCATGAGCAAGCGATATTTCATTTGTAAACAGATACTTGAGTATTTCAACACATATATGTGACGTGTCTGTTTGAGGTTTGGTGAGCTGAAACTGTACAAAGATGAAGTAGTAGTTCATGGTTCAAGTACTACTTTGTCACAGTGGGATATGAGTTTCCTCCTAGAAAGAATTCGCTGAACACGTGTGGATTAGTAGTATGGTAAAGGCGATCTTCTGTCAGGCTAGGTCACCGTGTTTGCTGACGGCCGTGCTCCGACAGTGAGTTCGGAGCTTGTACATATGTTATATGGCCAGGTGGATATCGTGATTCAGAATGCTAGTGGCGACATCTTTGATGAGTTGCGGGAAGTTGTTATCGTAGTATTAACAAAATGTAAATCACATATTACTGAACATTTATGCATGCCAACTTAAGATATATTTTTACATTTATTTTTTACGGTTAAAACAGTGAATTCGAAAAATTTAAGAAATTTAAGTAGCATGTATCTGTGATCGATCATGGGTGCGTTGCCACTCCCAAGGACTAAGATCGCCTAATACCTACATAAGTTATTGACCATATATAAGTGAAAACTCTTACCGTGAGAGAGTATAACCAGCTAACAGTAGACTAAATTAGATCTAACTTCAAACCAGAACTACTATTAATGGGCCAGAAAAAACATACTATACCTACCGTTACAGAGCCAGAAATAGGCGTTTGCGTACCACTTAAAAATGCATGCATCTGAAATACAAAAAATACAGAAATAAATCCAGATTGAAGATTACGTGAACTGAATCCATTTACCGTTTTCGGATCCCGTATTCCCGTTGCGACTGAAAATATTGTTAAATTATACTCCGTACAGAGCATTAAAATTTTATAGCACAAATGGATGGTTAAGGTGGAAAGTTTTTGCTGTAAATTTCACGTATTTTTGCAGTTATTAAAATTATACGATTGAATTTAAAATAAAATTAATGTATATGTTCTTTTTATTATTTCGCTAATGATTTACTGGTACGTGGTTTGATTAAAAACACCGCCTCAATTCGGCATCCCTCTACACTGTTTATTGGTTCATGAGTGTAGCTACCTACAAAGCCCTTATAAGTGCATTGTTTAATAGGACCTTTTTTGTAACACTTGATTGGATTGGACTCCTTTCTGAGATCGGCCACATATTTCTGGTACGCCTGAGGACTCATTTGAAGTCTCAAGTATTTGGGCCTTTTCATACGTTTCAGTTCAGAAGATAGCGGCGCTTATAACTGTTCTTTATTACATAGTTTTTACCTTCCTCTCCATTGGCTTCGGTCATTTACTGCGATAAAGAGTAACATATGTGTAAAACCAGATCATAAACTATACGCCACTTCAGCCACATTGGATCAGTAATTTTAACGTGAAAGAGTAACAAACACACATTATCACAAACTTTCTCTGTATTATATTAGTATGATTAAATCCGTTTTAGCCACGTGTTCAAATACTTGAAAAAGAACAGATGTGAGAGGTGCCTTCGGAGTCGAATCAGTCAGTAGAACCCATTGGGGTTCTGCCACCTTCAAACTTACTTAATATTAGTAGATCTTGGCGTTTCGCGTGGCGGAGAGGTCACCATATCGGTCTGTCACGCAGTGGGTCCCGGATTCGATCCCCCGCCAGACAGACTTCTGAATGAGTTTAGATTTCTGTTCTGGGTCTAGGTGTTTGTGTACTCGTCTTTGTGTGTCCATGGCACCCACGACACAGGAGAAAATCCTACTGTGGGGCTATGAGTGAAGGAAGCGTTTATGTTAATTCCGTCAATAAATCTAGAGAACAGTACCTTTATCTCCGACGTGAAAGCACCAAGTACCCAATAATATAACAATTACGCTAAACGGATTAACGCAATACGAAATTAACGCACGTGGAGGCATCCAATTGGCGTTATGTCGTGAAGCGTTGCGTTGCAATTAACGCGGATTAATTACTTCCTTTGACGTTGCGTAAGGATTAGGCCACAAAAGGCGCTGTAACGTTATATATCTGTGCCCCGGTTTCAGATGCGATTATAAAAAAATCTAACTTCTGTTTATCAGAATGAACTAACGCAAACGCAAACGGGCATGCAGTCTACCTGGTGGTAAGTTGTAACTGCCACCCATGCACATTTGTAAGCAACTTCATATAGAAGAGCGGTTCTATTTGAAGACGATCATAGACGTCACTTCCGAGGACTAATATGATTGCCTCATATATAAATAAGCCGGCAACCACACCCTTCTACCAAAACGCAAATATTGCTTCACGCTAGAAATAGGTGTGGCGGCAGTAGCTTCCCGGTCAAACTGCACTGCTTCTACCATCTAGTAAAGGATATCTTTATACTGTTATAACTCTTAATAGGGTTATTGGAATTTATTGAAAAATGTCTTCTCATAAAACGGACTATATCTATGTATTTAATATTTGAAACTTAAAAATTAAATTCAGTAATTTCGGTTGACCGCACCTGGCATGCGTGTTGACCGCAGAGGCTATTGATGGTACATAAGAAGACGCTGCTGCCCCTTTTCTGAATTTTGTCTCTTTGTCGCCTCTCACAACATCTAGGAAGCGCTACTATTCAATACCGACACCACAAAGAACAGTCATAAATATATATACAGCCAAATTCGATGATTATATAAAATCTCAGCGTAAGAAAAACTTCGCTTAGGCAAAAACGCAAAGGGTGAAATCCTTCTTGAGATCGATACAGTATGTACGCGGCCTTGTAATACGAGTAAATCGTATTTAGAATTCGTCAAATTAATAAGACCGGGAGCGTTCATTTTGGAAAATTAATACCGTTTAAATTTCATTGTAATTGTTTATATAAACGAGTTCTATTTATAGCCCAATACTGAGATTCGTGTTGTAGGAGTACGTAATATTCTCATAATTAATAGCTTATAGCTAATTCCACATGTCATGACTCAGAACACTATTCAATTACTTCCATCTATCCATTAGCTCTTTTAGTTCAACTTCCGGCCTCTCCTAAAAAGGTTTTTGCCAGTATTTGCCGCACCTGGCATGCATGTTGGACGCTGCGGCCCGTCTCCTGAATTTATCCCATAGTCGCCTCCTACGACATCCATAGGAAGAGAGAGGACATTTGGAACGTCAATCCCTCAGTAGGAATAATAAGCTATCAGTATTTTAAGGTTTGAAGGTGAGATATAAGAGTATGATCACTTGATGAAAAAATATAAATTGTTTAATTTAAAATCTTATAGTCCAGTCAAATAAGGTCTGAAAACAAAATTTGACACTCAAATGCATTTTTGATATTAAAAACGATGGGAAAAAGTTTTAGTGCCCGCAACCCCCGGCAAAGGTTGGAAAAAAATGACAAAAGTGTTTATTCGCAATTACTCGAAAACGGTAAAAATTAGACAAAAAAGTTGTTATAAAAATTTGACGAACTTAATATTTTACTTAAAAAAGGTTCAATTTTTCCTCCGATCAAATTTAACTGAGTTAAGGAGTATTTTAAATTCAAGGGATGAACGGAAATAAAAAAAAAATTGTAGGTAGTCGAAAATGTAGCCAAATTTATATTTTTCTTTTTAAATTATTAAAAAAATCTATCTTCACATTTTTATCTTTGCATATCATATATCTTTACATTTTTCAATCTATCTTTAATTTTAGAGATACCGATTTTTAATAACAATTAAAATATTTCAAATTGATATTTAATACCTTAAAATTTATGAATATTTTTGTTGTAATTTTAGATTCCTCGTAAAATATCCTAAACATTTTTTTTAAAACTTTACGCCGTTGTGTTTGGTTCCGCCTTACAAAAAAGAGGACTATTGCTTACTTGCTTACTCATGGAGTACTCGAGAATAAGTATTATCTGACACTATGGCATTATATGTCAAGTTATACTTCCGAATTTCACAACTTGGAATCGACCCAGAGGTAAAATTCTTCAAACTTATCCGTGAATTATTTATTTAAGATCTTGGTTTCATTTAAATTTGAAGAGGTGTTATAATTTTTTTTTAAATAATCAGTTTTGTAAACAGTCAATGTTGTATCAATTTTATTATTCAGTTACATAAAAAGTTATTTAATTTATTATTATGTCGAATTACTTTTTTAATTGGTTCATTTACACTGTAATAAACATGAGCATTACCTTATTTTTTAACACTGATTAAATTTCATATCAGTCTCATTTGAAGAGCAAATGAATCGTTCGGTTGATTCATCTATTTCAGAAAATATATGATCCAATCCTTTTTCTTCTTCTTCTTCACAGTAACATTATCTTTCATTATCATTATTATTATTTAATATATTATTATCATCTAAAGTTATTTGCGTTCTTGATGTGTTTTCGCAGCTCTGGCCATGGCAAGTTTTGCTAAATTGATTACATTTCAAGCCGCATTTTTACAGCTGCATCTAGCTGATGTACAATTAGTAATTGTACATTTGCAACCATAAAACGCCTAAAAAGTAATTCATATTAGAGTATGTTATTATTACAGGAATAATAAAGAAATATAATAAATATTAACCTAAGAGTACATACTTTTTCAATAAGTTCCTGTGGATGAGAAGTTCCACTCGATGCTGTTCTGGATATGAATTTGACATAATAGGCAGCATTATAAATAATGTCTTTCTTCATCCCCATTCTGCGGGGTTCAAAATATTGCTCAATCATATTTGAATTTGATAATATACACGTTTTTATGTTCACGCAATGATGATTTTGTTGGTGGAAGAGAAGCTAATACAACTTTTTTTTTACATGCAGCTGCAGATGCGGTAAATAAATTGTATCTTACACCAATTTTCAAATTATCAGCATCACCACGACCGTACAGATGTAATATTATTCTTTCAGCAACTTCAAATATTGTTTTAACTGAGCTATTTTGTTCATAAAAAACTGTTATCAATTGTTGTAGCTCAGGTTTCTTCCTAAATAAAGAGATGATTTTTTTGCCTTTTTTAAAGATAGCGTTTGTTCGATTTTAAATTATTATAAAACGAGATTGATACAAAATAAAAGAAAGTCGAAAATAGAAAAAGCAAATATTCGGCGCTAGCAGATAACGAACTGAAGTGTTTGCTCGAGGCATTTCTGAACATGGAATATGAAAATGAGTGGATAGGCTTGGATGTGTGTCGTTGGGTTATTTTTATAAGATTTTATTAAACTATCCCATTTCCTCCTCCGATTCCGGGACGTCGTCTTTAAACGTGAGCCTCATATGTAAGCTCAAAGTCGCTCAGCGAGCTATGGAAAGGGCTATGCTTGGTATTTCCATACGCGACAGAATTCGTCATGGTGAAATCCGTAGGAGAACGAAACTTACCGACATATCATCTAAGTGTGTTTGCTACTCTTTCACGCTAATAACGCTCATTACCATGGTAAACGTGGGCGAAGCGGGCAAAGCCGCGCGAATAAGCTAGTTTGACAATAAAACAATACCTATAATGTGTACTTAAATTTAGTCCGTTCAATATAGAACAATTTGTCATTGTTTTATCTAATACATTCTGGTGAGGAATGTACCTAAAGGAAGTACTTACAGCCAAACATGGATCATCATTAATTAATATCACGTTATTGTTATCATCGTCACGTATAACTGTATGATCTTTAAAAAAATCTTTTTATACGATCATTGACGCTTATAAAACTTTTTTTTTATTTCTTTTATAATATAAAGACCGCGAAATGTCTTATCGCATTATTCTATATTCGCTGTTAATCTTGAGGCGGCTGAAGGGTGCGACGTCGCCGGCGCATACATTATGCATGCTAATTTATTGACAGGTCAGCGGCAGTCTGGCTTCGACCGATACCGGATAGGCAAAATGACGCAAAAGGTAATGGGCACTCAAATATCGCTAGTAATAAATAGGCACATTGTTTTAAACACTTTCTACACTCCCCGCACCGCACTCTACCGCCCCACACTATGATTTCTCCTGTGTCGTGAGCACCATGGACACACAAAGACGAATACACAAATACCCGGACTCAGAACATAATCTAAACTAATCAATTAGTGTCTGTCTGGCCGGAGATCGAACCCGGGACGCACTGCGTGTCAGACCGGCGTGGTGACCGCTCAGCCACGCGGCTCGTCGTCTTGTTTTATAATATGGAATAATTAGGTGGCAATTGTGCTTGCAGTCCATCTGGTGGTAAGTGGACACTCAGAGGCGTAGCGTGGATTCATGCCGCCGTAGACAGATGTTGAATCCATTAATGAATTCCATCCATTTAGGAATTAAAGTCAGTTCCATGAATCCATGAATGAATTCCATCCATTTAGGAATTAAAGTCGATTTTTTATATTGGCAATAAAAACAAATCTGTTATGGACGTACTTTAAATAAAATATTATGATCTCATTTCGTTTGACCTTTGTAGCTGCAAGATATTCTCCTTATATTTTTCAGTAATAGTGAAGGAATGAAATAAAAGGAATCAAATCTTAATATATATCGAGATTTTTCGCTGTCATTGCAAAAACCATTTTTAACTTTTAAGATTGAAAGTAGCTTTCTTCAGGCAGACAAATTTTCAGCCCAACTGTTGGTTAGAGGCCGCTGCCGCCCATGGACATCAATAAGCACCTTCATATAAATCAGGAGTTCAATTTGAAGTCAATCACAGTTGCGTTGCTACCTCCAAATATAATGGTTGTTTCATAAGCAAGTGAGCCGGCAACCACACTTTGCCCTGAAACGGAAGAATTTCGGTACCTGAGAACTCAATCCAGACTTTTAGGTTATAACTACCATCTTGTAAAAGTTGTTATCATGTCAAAAGTGTTATTTTAAATTCTGAACAGTACGTAAATTCTTTTAATACGTGAATTATCCTGGTAATCGAAATACCGTGTATTTAATCATATTTCGTCTAAACTTCATCTTGTAAGTGTGCGGTATTGCCGGTGCATATGCATACATTATGCATGCTAATTTACAGACAGGTCAGCGTCAGATGTGCGATACGAAATAGACTTAGGTGAAACCAGACGCCTAATGGGTGGAGCGCTCAAGTATCGGTGGGACAAATAAAAGGTTACGGTCGAACTACACTGGTTCTGCCAGGCGGTAGAACCCGTGTAGTTCGACTGAGGAAATACCACCGTCACCTTTTTTCTAGGGTAAAGCAGATCTTGCGTTTCGGCGAAAGCGTCATATGAGGTGATCATGTTAGTGCTGGGAATTGGTGACGCACCTGTGACTGACTCAGATTAAACCCATGTTCTATATAAAGTTGTTTACAAATGTCAATGGGCAGCAATAGCCACTTACCATCAGGTGGAGAGCATGATCGTTTGCTACAATTTGTTTTTTCGCAACAACAGGGTAGTTGGGGGCGATATGCTACACTATGATAATTAAAAATATATAAAAATAATGAAAAATTTTGTGAACTAGTGAACGAAAAAAGTATATATATATGAAAATATGAAAAAAACCTCTTTAGTGTCGGTTATATTCGGATATACCCAAATATTACTTAACATCAGGGACGTTAAATGTTAACAAAGCACTGCACAGTAAAATAATTCCTTTCTTTATCTCCCACTACGAAAGTTTCATTGTTTTAACGTGTTTATTCCGGCATAGTAAAACAAGATTAACTGGAGGTAAAGATCTGAACTACCATCACGGTGTCTCCGAGGAACAATGACACTCACCTAGACATAAAACTATGAAAACTACAATGTTATTTCACTAGAATTTATAGTCTTGTTGCAGGTTTAGTTCCAAGTTGTGGTAAACTGTTGTCAGTCTTGAAAACAAATAAAAGTCAAAGTGTACATCATAGCACAATAAACTGGGGTGGTAGAACTCTTCGTTTTGGAGCATGGCTATAGTATTTGCATACGTATTTTATGTTTTACTGGCTGTGACCCGCGGCTTCACTCGCTACTACTTAAGAAAAAAAACGAACAAACAAACATAGTGTGATGTTATGTAGCCTTATAGCCTTCCTCAATAAATGGACTATTCAACTTCAATTCGAAAAATTAGTTCCTGAAATTAGCGCTTTCAATCAACCAAAATAAACTCTTTAGCTTTATAATATTAAAATATAAAATATGGTTCTTATAGATACTTTCTATAATATCGTGCCTTAAACCCTTCAAGGGATTTTATACGGCATAGTCCTCTTACGGGTTTATAGTGTATTATCGAGGAGATTGAGAGAAATTGAGATGATAAAGACTTATACAGTTCATTTGTTGGTTCTTTTTAAAATCTGGAAGTAGGCGTGCAGTCCATCTGAGTGTAAGTGGGAATACCGCCTATGAACATCTGTAATCGACCACAGATAAAATCTTACCTGGGGTTGGCGATGAATGCATTGCCACCCCTAAGGACTAAGTTGGACCCCTCGTATAAGAATGTCTCTCTCATCACACCTTTCAGACCAGATTGAATCAGCGCTTAATACTGCTATTATTAAACAGATATAGGTGCGGCATTGATGTGTCTGAATTCTAACCGCCAAGGTTTCTACCATCTTCAAAGCGTAATTAGTAGTCACTGTTGCTCATAGATGTCCGTAATCCAAACAGGATTAAAGTCCTACCTAAAATCGGATATTTATGTCGGATTGTCTGAATTATTACCTCCCTCTTCGAACATTACGTGGGCGTTTATGAGGGTAATCGAGCAAAGAGATACAGAAAATACTCTATAACCACTTTCATTACGTTAACAATTTAGTTTTGCACAAAATAAACAAGCAGCAGCGAGCAAACCAAACGAAACTAAACGAACAGTTGCTATGGAAATCGAGCGCCGTTCACGCGTCATCGCGACGGTGCTGCCATCTGTAATAATTCGTGCCGCGTTTTTTTACCGTCCAAATTAATGTCCGTCTTCGACATACATATGTTATTATCACTGAAGAGTCTGAATAGTAAGTTCGAATGTTTTATGTATTGCCTCTTCCTTATCAAACCCATCAAACAAAAATATAGCAGCACTTAACTGCTCTTCGGAATAGATTGTTGTGGCGATGGTGCCCTGAATCTCTGAGGATTCTGTGATCTTTTCTTTTACTGTTACATTTTTTTAAGAAATGTTAAAAAACGTCTTTTAACCTGTTCCTCAAATAGTCACCGCGCCCGAAACTGGCCCTAACCTATGGGAAGATTCCTTGACAGTGAAACAGCTAGCTTTCCAAGATAAACATTGCCAATTAATATCTAGAATTTCCCACATTATTTAGCGGCAAAATTTAGTGTATTTCTCTGTTTCAGATAAAAGGTATCATTTATCGGACTGAGCACAATATCGGCAAGACAGCCGCCATCGTGTCAACGGTACTGCAATTAATCTATCGCCTTTGCTTGATTTATGTTATTATATTACTGCATTCGTTTGGCGTAGACTAATGATGAGGATAGAGAAATGTTTATTTTTGTTATTCATATGTTTGTAAGAAAAGTTGCCGGAAGTATGGGTTGATTGAAAAGATTGGATTTCCGTGCGGGATGTTGCGATTTGATTGAAGGTTTGCCGTTACAAGAATATATTTTAATCATCATTATTTTATTTTAATATATGCAATAATAATTCTGATGTTTTTGTTGTATTATTTTCGAGTCCAATAAAATAAATAGTAGTTGTATGTTGTGATTTCGATTTCTCTGTTTCAAACTGCTCTGTCCCATATACATAATATAGATTTTATCCTAATTACAGTCTAGGTCTAGACTCAGCTAATTTGACGTCACACCGACATCGTAAGATATGGGTATAGCTAACGGGACGTATTCTCACGATTCTGATCTCTTTCACACTTGGAATGCGAGAAAGAGAGATATGAATACTAGATTTTGTCTAAATAAGTTTGTGCTTTCAAATAAGTAATGTCTAAAATTTTAGTCAAAATGGCAATTTAAAACACGGGTAGAAACGTTTGAATTGAAACAGATATTTCTGTGTTTTGGTTTGAAGATGTGGTGAGACAGACATAGCTATATAGATTTTTCCTTATTTCCTTCCCCTTCAGTTTTCAGGGGCAGCAACATATTATTTGAGGCAAACAATCTCAGGTAATAGCTCTAATCTTATGTGTGGTTATTTAAAAATGTCCAAGGGCGGAACTAGCTACTCAACAACAGATCGATTGCATGTTTGCTACTTCTAAAATATAAAAAAGATATTTTTCTGTATTTCGTGTTAAATAGAGCAATCCTAAATTCAAGTACATACTACAAGCTTAATTCATGTTGGTTAAACGTTAGTTCGTCCGTAAAACAACGGTTAAGTCTTACTGTCTCTTTTATTACTTTGGTTTTTACTGCGACAGCTGTGTATTGTTATGTTAAGGACTTTAATTTTAGCAGTTTCGTTGTGACCACGATCCATGCAACTGGATCCATATATCGGCAGTAAAGAAATTAAAACCGCGTGTCATGAGTACAAGTTACATATTTAAATGTATCAATTTCGCAAAAAAATAATATTCTAAAATCATTTTTTTTTATAGTATGGAAGTTGCAAACGAGCATGCAGCCCACCTGATTGTAAGTGGCTACTGCCGCTCATGGACATCTGTAATCAACCCTAGGTAAGATCAAAGTCTCACTTAAGGTTAGCCACAAATGCGTGGCTACCCCTGAGGACTAAGATGGAATGCTTCGGAAAAGTATGTCTCCCTTACCACACCCTTCAG
>MOOZ01000424.1:399380-415931 GCA_002930495.1 Cecropterus lyciades | reverse complement strand
AATATTTGTCTAAAATTTACATGTAACCGACTCTACATAGAACAGGGGTTCCAACTGAAGTCGATCACACGATTAAGGTCGCCTACTATGTAAGTCAGTGGCATTCACAACCTTTCACTTAAACGCAAAACTACTAACGAAAAGTAGGTTGGGCGGTGGTTGCTGGTTTTGCACCTTTCAAAGTGATCTGTATCGCTATACTGATCTGACCTGCAGTTCCCTGAATACCTGAGCAGACATCTAAATGATATAGGTAAACTTATGGTATGCAATAGATGTTCTAGGCATTTGTGCGCATGGCACAGAAAATTCTTTTGGACATACTAGTGTAAAAGTTGTAGTTGTACACGTTTACTAGACATCTTTTTTGTCATTCAAGTAGCATGCATCTAAAGTTAGTTCACTGCCAATAATAGATTCTTGAGTTTCCGTGGAAGGGTGGCCATCTTAGTTCTCGAGAGCAGAAACGCACCTGTGATCGACTTCAACTAGCACCACTGTTCTATATGAAGTTGCATACAGATGTCCATGGAGTCTCCCTCTTCTCGTAGGAGGCTCTCGTAGGCGGAGGTATTAAGGGACAAAATCCAGAAGATTATCAGCCGCGTTGTCCTGTGTATCATTAACATTCCAGGGGGTAGAACCAGTGTAGTTCGACTGTAAGTTACTACCGCTACACTTATTTGTAGCGTGAAGTAGTTTTCGCATTTCGTTGGAAGGGAGTGGTTGCCGGCTCACTTATATATGAGGCGACCATTTCAGTCCTCGGGAGCAGCAACGCATCTGTGATCGACTTCAGATAGAACCTCTGTTCTATATGAAGTTGCTTTCAGTTGTCCATGGGCGGCAATAACCACTTACCATCAGGTGGACTGCATGCTCGTTTGCTACTTCAGTCTGAAGGTGGTAGAACTTTTTGTGGTTCGACTCTGGAAGCACCATCGCCACACCTATTTCTGCCTTATATAGCAGTGTTAAGCGCTGTTGTATTCTGGTCTGAAGGGTGTGGTCAGGGAGACATACTTTTTCGAGGCATTCCATCTCAGTCCTCAGGGGTAGCAACGCATCTGTGGCTTACCTTAGGTGAGACTTTCATCTTACCTAGGGTTGATTACAGACGTCCATGGGCGGCAGTAGCCATTTAACATGGTGGGCTGTGGGCTCGTTTGCTACTTCCGTACTATAAAAAAAAAGTCATCTGCCTGTTCCACACACAGCCACCACAAATAGGAAACTTGTCTAACCAATTACAGATTCGTTGCTGCTCTTAAGAACTAATTCTGAACTCTTAATATTAGTATCTGTTCTTTATAAATACAGATGAAACACATTGACAGCATAGTAATAGCAAAATAATAGGAATTTCTCATTAATTGTTTTTACAGATAAAACGACCTCTATTTCATGTAGATTTGTTATAATTTTCTTCAGAAATAAGTACATTTGTAGCAATATAAGTCCGTCTGTGGTTATTATAAGTATATTTGTGGCAAAATAAACCCAGGAGTAGCTGTGCGCTGTAAAATACGTCACAAATCATACAGCGGAATTCCTAAGTTACTGCCGCTCCCCAGGACGCCTCTACGAGGAAATATGTATAAGATTTATACGAATGGAATGTTTGTTTGTCTTTTTGTTAGTGTATTTTTTTAGATTGTAAATACAAACGATGGTGCAGTTCATCTGATGATCCACAGGATTGACGTTTAGATATGAATTACCATTTGCTATAACAGTGAATTAAATATAGTAAGGAAACTTAAACATAGGAAGGATTACAGTGCTATTGGTCAGTCTCAGTATTTAAATTCCTGATGAGTAATCTAATGTCCTTCAGGGTAATCACTGGGGCGACGCTATGTTCAGAACAACGTGTTGGAGCGCGACCTCAAGTAAGGCCTTGGTATGCTTGTGTCTTGAAGTTTTAAAATTTTACTGATATGCAGAAATACACAATAATATTAACATATTGGTAAAGAAATTACAACAAAATATATAAAAAAACACGCTTTCTACACTCATAGCCCCACACTAGGCTTTCTCCTGTGTCGTGAGTGCCATGGACACACAAAGACGAATATACAAACACCCAGACCTAGAACAGAAATCTAAACTCATCATTCAGATTCCTGTCTGGCCGGGGATCGAACCCGGGACTCTCTACGTGTCGGACCGGTATGGTGACCGCTCCGCCACGCCAGACGGCGGAGTGGTCACCATACGGCGGAAATATACATTGTGGTAAGGGTTTATTAAGGCATATCTATCTGAGGCGCACCAAGCAGGGGTAGCAACGTATCTGTGGCTAACCTCAAGTAAGACTCTGATCTGATTTGGAGTTGATTACAGATGTCCATGAGCTGTAGTGTCCACTTACCATCAGATTGATTGTATGCTCGTTTGCCTTTTCTATATACGAACAAAGAAAAATTGACATTCCTAAGCGAAGCCGTTGCATAAAGCTAGTTTCAAACTTTTACCTCTGAGATGCGTTGGCTCTGACCGGCTTTGTGATGTCTTTACTGCATCCTTTTGTAGTGGATTTGATTCCCGGCACCAACACATACGAGCGGAATATCTTGCACTAGAAATGTTAGCTCTATTTCTATATACTGGTTTTATTATTGCGCTGTGAGTACATATGTGATATTGTAACTGAATTTTGTTAGAATCTTAGTTAGAACTTTTTGGTCCTGGCAGACACCACCACATCTATTTCTGTCCAATAATGCAGTGTTAAATGATGTTGTGTTTTGGGTTGAAGGCTATGGTAAAACTTACTTATCCGAGGCTTTTCAAATTAGTCCTAAGGCGAAGAAACGCATCTGTTGCCATCAGAAAAGAACTGCAATTTCAGCTGGGATTACAGATATTTAAAAGCGGCAGTGGCTCCTTACCTACAAATAGATGGTCTGCATGCTTCTTTGCTACTTTGTATAATAAGAAAATTATGTATTTTCGTATTATAGATTGAAGTAGACACGAGCTTACAGGTGGACTGTCGATGTGTCAAAAGTGTCGAAAAGTGGCGATCCGTGGCCGTCTACGGATGCCGATACCGAAATATCTCCAATTACAACAGGGGTTTAGCTGACTCCATTCAGAGATTCGTTGATCACTCCTGACGACTAAGATGTGCGCCTCATATGTCATCGAGCCGGACCATTATTACACTTTTACGCAGAGCTGTTTACAACTCTATAACTCTAATAAGATTAAAAAAAATAACGATTTTGTTTATTGAAAGAGCAATGAAGTGAATGACGAGAAAGGTGTTATCGCAGGTATAAATTTATCACGCACTGGTTGTATGTAAAGGCATTATTGTATTAATACGTGAAGCAAAAACTTTGGACCCATTTTTACAAAAATTTCGCGGACGGATGAGTATAAAATGTGGCACACTTATAGTTTACAAGTATGAGAAGTGCAGGACGCTAATATATTTCAATAATAATACTTATAAAGTAAATTAAATCAATAAATAAAACATTACATACATCGCCATGTATTTGACACACGCAGACACACGTATTTGTTACACGCATACATACTCTGTAGTCAAATTGTTTCTTTTGTTTATCATTTTGTCTATAGACATAGAGTACTGACATAGACATAGAGTGGTCTTACTGAATGTCAAAAAGAAAAGTTTTATTTGCCCAATAATTTAAAAAAATACCACGTGAAATACCGCTCGCTTTTAAAAATTTATGTAATATAAGTTTAGTAGCAGTGAGATACATTAAAGAAAGTTCGGTAGCAGCAATCTACATTAAAAATATCATCATAAAGGTAAAAAAATATAATTTGTTATTGCTGGTTCAAAGCAATTATTGTGTTTTTAATTAATGCGGTGGCTAATAAAATCTCTCTTTTTTCGATTTCAGTAATTTCATATACTTACAGGAAAAATAAGTGATTTTGAGAGATATCTTTATAATTAATACGTGAACCGAAAACCTTGAATCCCTTTTTACGAATAATGCGCGCATGCAGGAGTGTGAGAATAAGTATGGTTAAAGTTCATGCAGAGAAGGAATTCGGAAACATAATATGTACAATAATTATAAATACATATATTTAGTCAAATTAAATAAAACATTGTAAACATTACTGACAATATATACATGTTACTGACATTGTCATATGTCAGATGTGTATGTCAAATAACGCGTTATTGCTTTTAAACGCAGCTTACTCAATTAAATCTCATTTTCCTATAATGACAATTTAAAAAATAATCTAAAAATTAATGTACAGAGGCAAGTACGTATAAAAACTTTGTAGTACAAAAAAAGATAATTTTTTATTTGGGTTTAATTACGGTCGAATATCGACCGCTGTGAAGGGCAACTAGTCTTCATAAATGCTTGTCATCGAAGTGATGTGTTGCAATATTTTGACATTAGTGGAAAGTAACACGTGGGTTCATCGAACTCGCATAGCGTGTAAATCTAGCTCTGCCGCTGGCCGGGACTGATGTGTTTTTGAACGATAATTTCTTTCAGGGACGTGCCTGGAATGCTTTTGAGTAGGGTCGCCAGGATACCGAGTGATATGGGATTTTCCAAGTAACATATTTTTTGCTGAGATTAGGCACGAAATAATGAGATGATTATTAAATTAATAAAAGGGCTATTAAGAACGATTTGTGCGATTTAAAGTATACATTTTTAAAGATATGGATGCAGTAAGAATGTATTTTACTTGATGTTAAAGCTTACCGGCGACAGGCTGATATTACAGGTTTTTTCTTTTAAAACGTGTTGTGAGGACATGTAGTGATGGACAAAAATCTCACAAATACCATGAATAGCACAAATGACTACCGCATCGATGCTCAAACAGCTGTATATTATTGTTTCTACCATATAGTATTTTGGTCATATCCATAAATCATCCCATGTCGACCTTGAAAAAGGCCTCGGGGTTGAAGACCGATACGTTGGTCCTTGGAAGACCGATACAAAGCTCTACAAACCGCGAGCAAGTAGCATAATATAATCTGCAAAACTGTTCTCAATAAAATCATGGCGGTCACGGCCCTCAATAATAAGGAAAACGACTCGAAGAAATTATAAACCCAACTTGAAGCAATACAATAAGATGAAATTATTCATATGCAGTATTTTTCCAGTTTTTATAGTGTTTTTGCTTAATATGATCGTACGAAATGGTACTAATGTTTAGTCCATTGTTCGAGCGAATGACAACCGGTTATGTGCTATTGTTATTTTTTGGAACATGTTTTTTGATTTTGCATCGCTTTTAATACTGGTATTTTAGATTTACACAAAGTTAATGGACTTTTAATGGACAACTAATGGCTAATAGGTCAGTACTAGTAATAAGAAACAAAAATGTGATTTTCCCAAAGTTCCAGTGTCAGGTAGGTTATGGTTCAACAAGGAGGAACTAGTTCACCTCTTTCTAGCGTAAAACAGTTCTTCCGTTTAAGTTAATTTTTCTTTGTGAATGCAGGCTGATGTTCATAATAATTGATTACCATTTTAGTTCTAAGGCATGAAAACGCATCTGTGTTCTATTTTGAGTTGGTTCAGATGTCCATGGTCGGCAATGACTTATCATTAGATAGAGTTTTGTTTTGTTAGATAGTGCTTGTTTGCTACTTCATTGTTACTAATATTATAAAGGCAAAAGTTTGCGGGGATACGTGTTTGTATAATTCTCTGTAATGCATTGATTACTATTCAGATTTGGATGAATATTGGCACTCATATAGTTTATGACCTGGATTGACATATAAAAATTACTTTTTATCGGTCATTTACTAAGCAGGTGGAAAGCCGTGGGAAAAAGCTAGTTTTACAATAAAATAGCGTTAAGTTGGTCACCCTAGCGCCGCCCCAGCGCTGTCAATGCGTGATGTAGGTAAATTGTGTTGGTATCGGCTCCGTATCGGTCCTGTATGGGGTCTCGATCAGACGTGGGGTGAAACGGGTAATTGGTTAGGGATTTTTAACAATCATTGACACGGTTAGCAAGGCTGTTTTGGGGAAAGTTGCTACTACTTTTTTAGGTGTTTTTTATTATCATGCTCCGTTAACTATGTTATGTATTATTTTACGTTTATATTATTGACTAAATTTTTTCGTGATGGAAATGATTATTTGAAGCGTTCTTAACTTAATCTATACCTAAGACTGTGCATATTTATAGTGTATTTTTTGTAGATTAAAATCGCAAAGAAGCATGCAATTTATTTGACGGTAAGTCACTGGCGTCCATGACATCTGTAATTAACTCCATATAGAAGCCGCAGATACGTTGCCACTTCTGTGGACTAAGATGATCGCTTCTTGTATCAGTGATCCGGCATCCTCACTCTTTGCCGCATTTTTCGCCGCTACCCTAAACCTTCTATATCAATTGAATTAAAATATTTGTTACTATTCAGAATACGAGCCTTTATAAAATAATTATTTCTGACTAGCTGACCTAACAGAACTTGTTCTGTCTTCAGTATAAAATTTAATTTCAAATTTGGAAGACTGACAGTTATTTCATATTGTAAATTCTCATTAGGTTAATTTTTTCAAGCTTCTGACAATAACGAACACAACAATATAGAATTAGCGAAATTGGTTCAGCCATTCTTGCGTAAAGCGATGAGCAAGGAAAATAGGGATTTATTTTTATATATATACATAAGTTACAGTTTCTTACGGTGTCTTGTTTATGGAGTAGTTCTTACTATCCTGCTATTTCTAAAACCTTCACGTAAGGCATTCTCCACCCTATTCCTTGATATTCCAGAACTACAATAAAATGTGTACGAGAAGTGACAGACAGATAAATCTGGAACAAGTAACGTCCCGGATTTTTCACGTTTACCAAATCGAATGCACACATATCCATTCGCGTTTCGCCTCGCACTGTATTCCAATTGAATCGCATCTATTGGGAGAGTTTGAGTATATGCTATACATTGCTTGCTTTGTTTAAAGTTTAACTATCACCCCATGATATTTTATTGCAATATATATCAAGTTTATTATATTTCTAGATGTATTTTTTAACATCAGATTTTTTCCTTAGTATGGAAAACCCACTGTCGCCCAAAGATATATATTTAAACTATCCCAAATCCGATTAAAGTCCTACTGGGGTACGTTGCTTCCCCTAAATGACTAAGAATGAGAATAAGAAAGGAGGACTAATAATTAGAATGTCTCTCTTACCACCCTTCAAAACGATATGATACGCTTTAAACGTTTGTTTCAGATGTTCATGAAAATGAAAAAAATCATGATAAAGCAAAAATAGCTTAATAATTTTAAACTTAGCCTCAATAGGAGGGTCTAAGGCAACCCTCACTCCAGGCACTGATTTTTTCTATTTAGTCAGTTAAGGACGTGCATATTAAAAAACTAGCTGAGCTCGCGGTTTCACCCGCGTTTAAAAGAAATGTAACGTGACATACATTAACCGAAATTTTATATCTCATTAGAAAAAAAACCCCGATTTTGAAACATTCTTCATTGGTGCTCCGCTCCTGTTGGTCTTTGGGTGATGATATAGCCTATAGCCTTCCTCGATAAATGGGCTATCTAACACCGAAAGAATTTTTCAAATCGGACCAGTAGTTCCTGAGATTAGTGCGTTCAAACAAACAAACTCTTCAGCTTTATAATATTAGTATAGATTTGTAAAGTATTTAAACGCCTCGAGTTTTTTTTAAACATACAACACGTAATAACAGCAGTATTGTGCACTGCTGTTATTACACAGAAATAACAGTAAAAATAATCTCTTTATATTATAGAAGAAGGGCAAATGAACGAGCAATGTACACCAAAATATTTGAACACCCCATCAAATCAGAGGAGCGCAATACATCGTACGCGGGAATATGCACTGAATTTCGCCACCTTTATTTACATGGGGAAGTAAATTACCCCCATTGAAGGCTTTTTGGGTTATGGGGAGCAACCCCGTAGATATATGGGGGTTGCGCGGTTTTATGGAGTTTGGTTCGTGTGAAAGTTGAGATTTTGGTAATGCATTAAAATATTCACTCGTTTAATATTCAGTAATGATTTTGAAAATTAAATGGGTTTCAAGCGTGTGTTTCTTATTAAGTTAGTAGGTATGTGTGTTTCGCAAAAAATGGCCGATCAATTCTGAATTAAAATAGAAAAGTCTACCTCGTTCTGTGTATGTTTTAAAGTATACTTACATTAAGCGTTCTGACTTGATCCTCCGTTGTATTCCATTTAACATAACCTACTCGGTCACGCCTACGCATGATTATCCTGTGGTAACCCAGGTCATAAAGTGAGTGCCAAATTTTAGCGAAATCCGACTAGTTTTTGCGTGAAAGATTAAAAACATCACACATCCTCACAAACTTTTGAATTTCTAAAGGAAATGTTATTTTTAGATCGGGTTGATATTGAACCATAAGAACACGTTTGATACGGTACTAGAACAGAAATTTACCACACTATAAACTTTATGCAATTTCGCTTACGATCGCAAGACTAAGAATAAAAGTAAGATTCCGATATTTTTGCTACAATCGACCTGTGAACAAATAACACGGGACTGTGTAGCATCTTATACAGACAAACTTTTTATTAGAGGTTAATTTGCGATAAATTAATGATTGGTGCAAATTGATTAAAGGATTCGTGAAAACTTTACTGTTTATTAAGATTGGAATAGCAGTCGTCGTTCGTTAGTGTTGCATTATTGCAAGTCCTGTAATTGTAGCGCGGTTGTTCAGATGGCGCTACGTTCTTTATATCTCACGACTTATCGTCACGATATTAATAAAAGATAGATGTCAAACGGTGTGTGATAGAATGAAGAAAGAAGTAACTTTACAATTATCTTTTTGAGTTTTCGTATGTTAACCATGCTTATGACTCATATTACATCTTTTATCTTTCTATGAACGTCAATCTCCGAATTTAATGATTAGACCGGCCAAGCTGGCTAATGATTTAACATCGTCAATGTAGCTATTGAATAGTTGCTTAAGAAACTGCCGCTATTAATGGTCCAATTTGTAGGTTGAGAGAAGCGGTACGGTTTCACTTCATTTGAACAAAATGTTAACAGACGATTGTTTACGTCTCTGTATAGACGCATAAGCTTCTAAATAGTCGCCGAACAGTTTGACAGAATATTTGGCAGTCGCCTTGATTAGTATTTTATTGCTAAACTTATGAGTGTTTACGTTTCCACCTATACATGCAATATAATTTGCACGTGTACATTTTCGTTTTCGGTCATACCTTGCAATGTAATATGAGATGATGGGTGAAAACATAAACAGTAATCGTTTTAAGGAAAAGCAATAAATATGTACTAAGGGCACCGCTGTTCAAACGATAGTTGCTATTTGGTGGTCAGCCTTTAAGATCAAGGAAATTTAAAATTTATTTAAGTATACTTAAGTACTTAAAGTATACTTAAGTTTTCATTCGTGCAGACAAACAGTTACGATCAATTGCAATGTTGTAATATTAGCAAGGAAAGAGATATCTCGCACTTACGCCAATATATTTAAACTAAGTCGCTAAACCCTGACAGTTGCTCCCACTGGCGCAGTTACTGTGCTTGAAGGTAAAAAGGAATTTATAACTTTGGCTCCTGATTTATAGTTTTAAGAGTGCATCGGCGTTACTTGCAATAAAGATAAACTGGCTTCCTTGATTCTTTAGTGAATATGCATTTTTTATGATAAAAATTCCAAGAGATAAGGAATGCTTTATTTGTTTTGTGATGTTTGTAAATTATTAATTATATTTTAATGTAACATGAATGATGAAGTAGCGGGTAGATTGTGAATTAATTATCCAATTATCTTCGATTCATCTATTTCTATTTATAACAGAAAGTGCTGTGTGTGCTGTTTGTGGTAGAAGCAGATATTTTATAGTGTTTAAAGATAACAATGAATTTGTAACCTTAGGGTTGACTTCGATTAGCGATCAAATAATTTACATTGTTAATTAACAAACATTATTAATAAACAATTATTAATAAACATTATTTGTGAGCATAGTTTTTGTCTAGCAGCGAGTTATTAAAAGGATCGAGATAGATCAACTTATAATATTCTATAAAATCGATAAAAATGGGGAAATATTTTCATATTTTTTTGGTTAAAAGGTAAAGGAAGCTGTATGTTGTTTTAAATTATGTTAAATTACGTAATTACTATATAATGATAAAAAGGGATGATTACTCTAGGATTATAAATAAGCTTCAGTAGAATTAATAGATATTTGGTACGTTTTAGTACAGTAACACATTTTGACTCAAGGTCGTGTCGTGTTGTCGTGTCGTGAAGTCAGAACGGTAATTTCATGCGAATCCTTGTTACAGTGTCTCGTTAAGACACATTCATGCCGTTTCGTGTAACGGATATTTTTGTGCCGTACCATCCGAACGTGAATAGTTCATTCAATAATGGACGGTTTCACGTACACAAGAGCTAAATTAGTGAATAGATCGTGTACATTGATTATTTTGTTAAACGTTGCTTTCTATTGAATTGCTAAACAAAATGAGTAGACAATATTTATGTATATCGAATGCAAGATGACACATTAATAGAAATTAATTCAATTAACGTGCATGTTACCCCGCGGCGTATGGAAATCGTAAATGGTCTACAATGATAATTGAGTAGTGGTAATCTTTGGTAGTTCGAATCGGGTGGTACCACCGCTACACCTCCTTCTCCCCAATAACAACAGTGTTAAGCGCTGCTGTGTTTTGGTATAATGTGTGGTAACGGAGACATACTTATCCATAGCATTCCAATTTAGTTCATAGGGGTAACAACGCACCTGTGGTCGATATTAGATAGAATTTTAATCGTATCTGGGATTTATTACAATTCTCCATGGGTGATAGTGGTTTCATAACATTAGCTGCACTGCATCCTTGTTTGCTTACTTACTTACTACCTTATTTACTACCAGTTGCAATGGTAATGTTCAATTTCGATGGTTGTAGATATATTTGTGGTTTTTAATCAATTTAAGCGTTGTATTCTAGTTTGAAGGGAGTAGTGAAGAAGATATTCTGATGCGAGCCACTTATTCTCAGGGGTAGCAACGCATCCGTTGAAGACCTTTGACGCAACTTGAATCTTATCTGGAGTTTATGATAACATCATAGTTTATAAATAAAGTTACGGTGTAAAGACATAACGCCTGCATTCAAAACTATTTAGAAATGAAACTGTCTTTGAACCAAGTCTTACCTTAAAGTTCTTTATGTTTAGTAGTTTGTAGTAGACACTATGCAAAGTACAGAGCGGGTAAATCCCTTTTTAAATCACGCCTAAGCTTACGATTTAGCAGTGTTCGTGTTTTGGAACTTTCGGCAGTTCGCATGCAAGCTTACACTATGCTACTATGAACATTGGGGAATTAGTTAGATAAATGTTATGTATTTTAGAAACAGAACGTAAGGAACTTTCAGGAATAGAGAAATTAAGCTTATAATTAACCTGAGTGGTTGTGGAAAGCTTTGTGGCTCGGCTTTTGAGGCATCGCCGACACACTTTTAACACAGTTATTTGTTATGATTTAAAACGTGTGGTAAGGTAGGCTTAGATGGTGGTCACCGGCGAGTTCTATCTGAGATTCCGGGGTTTCCCTTTATGCACATTGAGGCCACCGAAGGTGTTTTAGAGACGAATCTCCCATAAGTCTGCGTTTTCCCCAAAAAGTGGGATAGTTTTAAAAATCCCCCTCGAAACAAAAAAGGGCTTAGATGGTGATAGATCTTGATCCCCTGCCTATCGTAAGAGGCGACTAAAAGGGGCTTTCGGGGTAGCGGGCGGCAAGAGAACCGTCCAGCTAGGCGACCCCGGGAAGGGCGACGTTATGTGTGGTCGCATACCGTCGTAAAAACCAGATGGTGCGGTGGGCCCAGCCGCTCACCTTGATACAGCCTGACGGGGCAACGCGCTTAGAGGACTCCGGTTGCGTTCCTTTGAAGATTCCGGAGTCCTCTTCGTAACGCCGAGGTCGGCTACCGGGGAGGTTTTAGTGCGGTAAAAATCCCACATAACCCGACGTCGCTCCCACGGCATCGGGTACGTTTTGAATATTTCCCTCGCGAGAACAGGCAAATAAAAAAAGATCTTGATCGGGGTGCGACTCCGTTGGCTTTGCATTGCCTTATAATAGCCGAGTCATGCGCAGACGTATTCTAATTAAAAAGAAGTTGTAAAGAAGATAAAACCCACGTGAAACTTAGTCCTCAGAGGTAGCAACGCATTTATTATATTTCGGGTTTATAAGAGACAGTTGACCGACAACGACTATTGGTAAGACCAATGGACGTTACATAGCAGTGTAAATTCAACCGAGTATTATTAAAAAAGTGTGGAAATTTCTTAATGGCGCTACATTTCTAGCCAGCTTTATAAATTGTTAAGATCGATAAAGACCCGTTTTATTTATACTAATTAGAAAAATATTATCGATGTATGTATGTTTTATTAAAAGCTTTCATTTAACAGTTTTTTCACTTCTCAGTGTTCGATTGAGCTGAAATTTGGAATACACCTTTAGTTCTGATAACAATGCAATTATATATAATCAGTGTTGTTGTCAATTAAAAAAGTGCCGCCGTAACATTTTGTGTACAATGCAATACAATTATGGGTTTGAATACTACAAAGATTACTTTTCTGTAAAATAAAATCTTGACCTTAAAATATTTTTTCATTGTCCAAATGAAACACAAATAGATTCACAAATCTATTATTACTAAGGAATTGGAATCTTGCAATATGACAGAATATAAACAAGCTCTGCTAAAAATTTTCCATTTGCCAGTATTAGGACAATCAATAAAATCACTGCATTCTTACAGATCTCATTACAAAATCTCTTTTTTATAAAGCGTTACTTAACATTATGTTAATCAGTGTTCTATATACCGGCCGTAGGTCTTAAAAGTACTCGGCGGGCTTCACTTCAGCATTTAAAGTCGAGCTAAACTGAAAACAAATAAAAAATAATACGTAGCATGAGCATTTGACTTAATTCGACTTACTAGGGTTTCGTCTGGTACGACTTGGCTGTATAGTTAAGTGCCCTTGCCCTTTCAGTGCAAAAAAACGCATTGGCAGGAAGTCTTGCGGATGTTTGCTCTTGTTTTTTTTTTAATTTATACAGACCAAATATTTTTGGTCTAGTTTTTCTAATTTTTCCCTTTTGTATTTATTGTTTATATTATAAACAAGGTAATATATATTTTAAATTACATTTGACAAAATAAGTAACTAATAATGTACCTAAGCAACAGAAAAGTAACGCGTTAATTTTTATTTTAGAATCAGAATTTTAGTATTATTATTTTAAACGGAAATTTAAGAGTTGAGAAAATCTCCAAAGTACAGAAACCATTTACAAAATCAAAGCTTAGGCTAAAAAAATTGAATTCTATTTTTCGAAAACAGTTAAACCAGACAGAGAGGGGCGTTATATGAAAAATCGTTTCAGTTCGTTCGCGCACTTCGTCCACGAAGCCCCGTTGGAAAATATTTGAATCGCGTTTAACAGAACATTTTTGTATTTACGCATACAATGCTGGTTTTATTCACTTTATTTAACACGGCATGATACAAAATACGCAATGTATATCGTTTTAACTGATAATACAAAATCAATTTATATTTTCTGCACTACAGTGAAGGACAGTACCGGTGTCATTTATTTGGGATGTTGAAAAAATGGCAATATTCGTTTTTATGTCCCGTCCAATGAGTTATGCTTCCATTTTAGTGTCGTATGAGCGGATATCTATGGCTTAGGTTGTTAATGGGGGCTTAGCTTGCACCGGGTTAGGTTTTATGGGAGTCACGCTGTTTTATTTAGGTTTGAACGAAACTTCAGCTTTATAAATTGTTAAGCTTTAAATAATTTAGTTTAGTGCCTTCAATCTTTAAAATACTTTTTTATGGGAGCAAAACGAGAACACATACTACCTAATGATATGTGGCTCCTGCCGCCCATAGACATCTGTAATCAAACTTATATTAAATCAGTCTTTAGACCTTCAGACCAAAGTACAGCAGCACTGGACTTTAATGTTATTAGGCAGAAATAGGCGCGGTGGTGGTGCTTCTGGAGTCGAACCACAAATAGCTCTACCACCTTTTAGAATTTTAGACCTGTTAGGATTCGTATCTGTGATGATTATTTAAATGTTTAATAATAATGGTTTCTACATGAATAGCCCCACACTATGATTTTCTCTAGAGTCCTTGGTGCACTGAACACAGAAAAAGACAACTATGGATACACCCAGACCCAGAATAGACATGTAAATTGTTTATCATTCAGATTTCTGTCTGGCCGCTCTACTGCGTGGGCCTCGGGGAATTATATAGGAATGTAATAGAATTAACTATTTATACTGATGCACAAACTTTACTAATATTATAAATGTGACGGCGCTTTTTTACTTTACTACTACCCCACATATCAGAGTTTTCACTCTGACGTAATGCCGGGCGCTGGAGAGGCGGCCATCTTGAATTAGGCGAGAGAGTGGTCATTTGATAGTTGACAGTCGTCTGAGGCGCACGCGTTCACGTGCCCGGCGGACGTCATAGGTCGATTAGAAATTGCAGACAATAACAATTAATTCGTTTAAACGAATTAATTGTTATTGTCTTAATCGTGATAGTGCAAAGCCCAATTATAATAGTTTAGTATTGATCAGTGTTGGTGTTTCATTAAATTATTAACTCCTCGCCCGATAACTCACGCCATCTTGTGTTAATTATTATTATTCACGAACAATATGGGAAGTATAAAGAAGGGGGTAAAGTCCCCATAAATGCGAAAGTTTGTGAGGATGTTTGTTTGTTTGTTACTCTTTCACGCAAAACCCGCTGAAATTTGACACACAGGTAGTTTATGACTTACATAAACACATAGGATACTCAGTACCTGATAGAAGTGACCAAAGTGAGAGGAGCTATTAGAATATTCCAGTAGAATTATATCCAAAATCATATAATTGTATTACTGAACTTGGGAAAATAATATCAGGATTTTTCTGGCGACATTTTTTACCAATTAGGCTAAAAACATTAAGTTTGATAATACACTTACAGGTTGCAACAATTTCAAGACCTATTCCGGATTATACATCCATCTAGTATCCCTGTATTTGTGGTAACCGTAACATGATAATTTGCAACTGATTTTAAACAACTACCCTCCTCTTTCTTGTTAGAATTGAACAACAATAACATTAAAATTGACAATTAAAGAAACGATCAAGAGTCCATTAGGCGCTAAACATCCGTGTATTAAAAAGCCATCAGTGAGATTCGTTAACATCTTAATAACGCGGCAAATTAACGTGTGTTGCCGAGTGAATTAATTAAGGAAATTATGTGTTTCAAGTAGGATCACCATTTATAAGACTAAACTAGGAATTTTATTATTTCATACATTTTAATTATCATTTCTTATTAATTAAATTGTAAATTATATTTAATTTTTCAGTTTGAAAAATCTAACTTTTTGTGAACCTGTTCATATTATATTGTTGATTTATTGATGAATATAGTTACATCTTTATAGATGTTTACTAGTTAAGACTGAAAATTTAACAGGGATAGGTATCAAAATGTCCAAAATTAGTTCTCAGTAGATGTATCAAATGTCTTTAATTTAATAGTATACAATGTTCTTACAAATTTAGTGTCATTTACTTGAATAAAATAAGATGTGAGGTATTAATTTTAACCCACATACTAATTAGGGCAAGTTTTGTTCAACATGCATTTAAATAGAATATGGGTAAACGAAACATAAGTTATAAGAAATTATTCGACTTTTTATGTACATACGATACTTTATTTTTAGAATGAAGAGTGAAATATAATTGCATACATGTAGATAAAAATAAATAACCTCTCCTAAACACCACTCAGGTTAAACAAATTAGGACGAATCCTGAAAAATCTCAAATACGTGGTTGCCGTACCTTTAAGTAATGGTATGGGCTGGGGTTTGATGACATTGAGGGAATAAATAATGGAATTTCTATGGTTTGCGGAGGAAATAATTAAGTCGTAACGATGTCGTAGGTGCTACCTAGCAAATGACGTAATAACATATACATAACGCGGTACAAATATCGGTAAATACGTCTATATACAAATATCAAAAAAAGTTAATTAACGTGTTTTATAATAAGATAAAAGATACAGACTATCACAAAGTCCATCTGATGGTAAGTGGTTGGTCCACTATACATAACTAATATACATAGTATATATAACTAACTGATGTGACTATTGACGACCCACGTAGTGGAGCGGTCACCATACTGGTCTGACACGCAGTGGGTCCCGGGTTCGATCCCCGGCCAGACAGACATCTGAATGATGAGTTTAGATTTCTGTTCTGGGTCTGGGTGTTTGTGTATTCGTCTTGGTGTCGGCACCCACGACACATGAGAAAATCCTAGTCTGAGGCTATGAGTGTAGAAAGCGTTTATGTTTTAACTCAATATAGAAAAGGACTA
>MOOZ01000424.1:388579-398999 GCA_002930495.1 Cecropterus lyciades | reverse complement strand
GTGACTATTGACGACCCACGCAGTGGAGCGGTCACCATACCGGTCTAACACGCAGTGGGTCCCGGGTTCAATCCCCGGTCAGACAGACATCTGAATGATGAGTTTAGATTTCTGTTCTGGGTCTGGGTGTTTGTGTATTCGTCTTGGTGTCGACACCCACGACACATGAGAAAATCCTAGTCTGAGGCTATGAGTGTAGAAAGCGTTTATGTTTTAACTCCATATAGAACAGGACTAAGATGATCGTTTGACATGTAAGTCACCCGGCATTCACCCTTACACCGAAATGCAAAAACTGCCTCACGCTAGAAGGCATATGCTGTACCACTTAGGTCAAAACAGTCTGGTCCTAACACCTTTCTATCCGTGTTGCGCAGCGTTACTATAACATACTGTGCTTAGTACGAGTTTATTACGTTTTCTCTCAAACAATCCTTGTTTGCGTTTTCGTATTGCACGTTTCCGTTTACATTTTCAGTCATACCTTGCAGTGTGAATGTAAATGAATGAATGAAAGTATTTATTTGTTGAAGTATGCGTACATATAAAGTTTACAATAAATACAGTTTCGGCATACTCTATTGGTAGCACCAGTTAAAAAAATATATCTTAATAATAATAAGTACAAAATGTATAAATTAAGCAAAATTTACATTGATAAATTTTGCTTCATTTATACATTTTCAACATTATAAAATTTTAATCATTAATTATGTCAAACCTATCAATCAAATAAAAATAATAATATAACAATAATACAAATAATTAATAGGGTCAATTACAGTCCGTCATCAAAAAGCTCCTTTATGTCATAATACTGCTTCATTTGAAGAAATTCTAAGAGTTTATGTTTGAACTCTTTTACATTTAAATTTATAAACCTATGTGGTAAATGGTTATCAATTTATGTACTTTGCAATGATACGCGAAAACGTAAAGAATGATTGTCATGAGAAAACGTGATTAACTCGTACTGAGAGTACCTACAGGTGAAATACGCAGAAAGTTCCTTTTTCTATTTTAGGTTGATTTAGGTTTTCATAATTGTCTCGAATTTGTGTTTTTGTGTTGTCTCATGTAACATGTAACTCTGTTGTAGAGTTATAAGGAAGCAAATGTAATATATTTATTTTATTCAATATTACTATAATTTATTTTAAATGTAATATTAGTCTTTATTAATCATTATATATGTTATTATATACCTACTCAATAATAGAAATCATAATTACCACAATAACGCATTAGGCTAGTGTGTAATGTTACATTTAACTTTTGATTCAAAAATAAAAAAAAAAACTATTTTTATTTTCATAAAATAAATACTGAACTAACTAACTAACTAAATTTTACTTACTCTTTCATTTGAAAATCGCTTAAAGCTCTTTTACTGCAAATTTTTTTATAAACACTCCTTTTCTAATATCACAAAAGATGTAATAATTCCACAAAGAATTCAGTATTCGCTGCCTGCCTAACGTATTACGATATCCTTCCGTATTCCTACTGATTAATATTGATAACACGGAATATACATTACATCGATACCGTGACGTCAGAGCCTATGCTCTATTATTAAAGACCATGAATAAAAATACTGTGTGCTCTCACGCAAAATAACTAACGTGGAACGCTACGTAGCTTTGTAAGGATTGAGCGCAGTGGTAGAGAAGATATTGCGAAATATGTTATAATTATGTACATTCTAATAATAGGTTTTCATCAAATAAATGAAGCGTATTTTTTCTATATTTTTTATTTCTATTAATCAATACAATCCATACAATCAATGCATCTTTGCCAACGCATTGGTAGCTTATTGATGCCCTTCATGAAGAAATCAGCTGGACGGGAGGCAACAAATTCTTCAAACGCATTTTGTACTGCCTCTCGGGTATTGAATTTTTTCCCGCCAAGAAGTTATACAAATTCTGGAGAAAGTAGTAGTCTGTAGACGCAAGGTCTGGTGAGTACGGCGGATGACGGAGAACTTCCAACCCCAGCTCTTGTAGTTCGTAGACCGTCTGCTGTGTAGAATGAGGTCGCGCGTTGTCGTGCAGGAACAGTCGAGCCGAAAGATTGACCAAAGCTGATTAGAGACGTGCGAGATTCTCCATCATTGTGTTCAGTTCTTCACAGTACACATCTGCAGTAACGCTCATCCCGTTTTGTACGAAGCTGTGATGAATTACACCCGCGTTAAATCACTGAACAGTGACCATCATTTTTCTCGGGGTAAGTTTTCTTTTAGAGGATTATTTGGGTGCTGAATCAGGGTCCAATGAACTTGCTGAGTACTTACAATTGTCGAACAGGATCCATTTCTCGTCACAAGTAACAATGTGGTTCAGAATTCCTTCATTTGTATGTCTGTTGAGCAGTGCAAGGCACTACTCGACGCGTACTTCGCGCTGGCGATCACTTATTATTTATTAAGTTCGTGGGGTACCCATATGTCAAGCTTTTTTTACCTTGCCAATTTGACGCAAATGGACCAATATTGTTTTGACGCTAAAGTCGAAAGCAGCTGATAATTCAGCCGTAGATTGAGTATCATCAGCTTCCACAATCGCCTTTAATTCGTCATTGTTGACCAAAGTTATCTGACGACCACGGGGTTCATTTTACAGGTCAAAATTTCCAGAACGGAAACGATAGTGCGTTCGTTTGTAATGTTCGCTCCGTAAACGTCGTTGATGTTGCGTGCCGCTTGCGCCGCTTTGTTGCCACGACGGTACTCATACTTCACAATTACTCGAATTTATAACGTATCCACGATGACGAAAAATGTTTGAATGCGATAAAAACAAAACACTAACTATTAAACAAATGACAATTTTAGAAAAAAGAATTCCATGTTTTATAAATAAAATAAAATTGAAATTAGAATTATCAGCTAAAAATTTTTTTTTGGTTTGAAATGGCCAGTACCGCAGAACGGCAATTTCATCGGTAAAGATCTATAACGGGTACTACGGTATCTAATATATAACGGGTACGACGCTGTGAACCACAATCCATACAACTTGGTTGAAACATCGGTAGAAAGGATATTAAAATATTTAACGAGTACATACTAATATATAACGGGTACTAACGGTATGCGGGCCGTGAGTACCCGTTATATATTAAAATGTGTAAATTCTGCGAAATTATTAGTCTAAAATTATATAAGGTTTTATATAGTATGGCGCTACTCGCGAGAGATTATTTTCTGTAAAGCCAAAGTAGCATATAAAAATGCAATCCATCTGATGTTTGTGTTTTATTTTATGGCAGTAGCAAATGTGTGCAGTCCACCTGTTAGTAGCAGTAAGTCACCACTGCCGTCCATGGTCTTCTTGCATCAAGCCCAGAAAATATAAAGTACTAAGTTGGAACAGAAAACAACATCGCTTAACATTGTTGTTATTAGATAGAAATAGGTAACGTTTGTTTTAATGTGGATAAGAAGCTAAAAATTAATTTTAAAAATACTTCCCCTATTAAGCCTTACTTACGTGATAAAAATTTGTATATTGCAAGTCAGTTTATCTGATAATTATTATATACACAAAAAAGATAATTAAAAATTTAATAGATTGTTAAGAGAACGATTATTTGTTAAGTTAGTATACAAAGTAATCTATACTAATATTATAAAGCTGAAGAGTTTGTTTGTTTGTTTGTTTGAACGCGCTAATCTTAGGAACTACTGGTCCGATTTGAAAAATTATTTCGGTGTTAGATAGCTCATTTATCGAGGAAGGCTATAGGCTATACATCATCACGCTAAGACCAACAGGAGCGGAGCAGCAATGAAGAATGTTTCAAAATCGGGGTTTTTTTTTCTAATGAGAACTTCTGCTGCATGCATAATGTTTATGTATGTCACGTTATATTTCTTTTTAACGCGGGTGAAACCGCGAGCTCAGCTAGTAAATAAATATTTTTTTAAAAATATAATCTATATCGCTTGTTAATCTGTATACAGAACGGCCCTATCAATAATTTGAGTTTCTTCCACGTCGGAGCGAGTGCGTAATGGTAATTGGTAGGGTGTGGCGAGCCGGCCAGGAAACACTGTATATACCTCGTTCCATACAGAGTAGCTTGATCACTTGTAGCACACGATCCCAATACTGATCGTTGGAGCCTTTTTTATGTCCCACTGATGGGCTTGTCACTCTTCCAATGCAAATATAATTCCGATCACTGGAAATTCGTACCGAACCGAAAATTCACGGATTCTTATGGAAATAATTAAAAAATAATGTATCTGATGATTTTTAAGTGTACCCGTTGATATGGCCAACGGGTACACTAACAAATTACCAGTGTCCACGTGAAAATTTCCACGTGTTTATACATCGTATAAATAGTCAAAAATATAGATTTGAGAAGTGAGAATAAGCAATAGTAGGCATATCTACGTCTTTTTAAATTTTCGTCTGCCTGTTTTTTTGTGTGCTTGTAATCGTATTAAACCAGTTCTACTTAATTTGATCTAATGGATTGAGCTTGATAAATATATTAAACTAAATTAAAATTAGTCTATTCGTCACATCGCGCTGCTGTTGCGTCTATTTCTGTCCGATAATGCAGTGTTAAGGGCTATTGTGTTGTAGTCTGAAGGATGTGTATCCGAGGCATTCTAACATAGTCCTCAACGGTAGCAACGCATCTGTTTCCAACCTTAGATGATATTCTTATCTGAGGTTGATTACAAAAGCCTGTGGGCGGCAATAACTTCTTACTCTCCGGTGGACTGCATACTCGTTTGTTACTGCTATATTATAAAAACAAAAAAATTAAACCACTCATCTAACTCCCGACTACGTCTGATGTTACTTTAATTTGGAATTTCTTCGTTTGGAAGATCTTGCATTACAAATTTCTATGGGCGCCGATGACCGCCCACTATCTCTACTTTAACCTGGATACATTTGGTATTATAATTCAGAAGGAAGATTCCAGTGAAGTTAGCTTCACTCACGGGAATCTTAGATGTAAAGAAGTAGTGTGGTTAGTGTGTAGGTCTGACGTCACGGTATCGTTGTAATATCTAAGGACACTTACTCAGCGTTATAGCTTTTACCTCAGGTGTAGCACTACGTCTGTGGAGCTTCAAGTAGAGATCCATTTGTATAAGAAGGTAATTAAAGATGATTAGTTTTGATTTGACTGATTAACACGTGCAGGATGACACGATGTTTGGTTCAACCGGGAGGTATCACCGCTAACCTATTTCTAGCGTACAGCAGTTCTTTCGTGTGGTTGCCAACTTACATTATATGAACACGATGGCAGTAGCAATGCATCTGTGATTGACTTCAGATACAACTTTTGTTCCGTATAAAGTTGTTACTCCGACCAATCATACAAAAAAAATATCATCAGTTGCATGTTACGAGGCCGATAAGACGTTAGATCGTAATAGGATTTGTGTGATGCCTTGTGACATGTGATAGGACACCTGTCCTATTTAAAGATACATATATATGTTTAACTTAACTAACACTAAGAAATTTGATGTTTGCGTAATATACCAACTAACGTTACAATGTAAACCAGGTGTAGTATTCCTTTAAGGCGATGTTGTCTGGGACCAGAATATAACTATGGTATCTCTGTCTGTCAATTAGCAGGCGATTAAAAGGGAGCTTCTGGGGTTGTGGGCGCCAAGAGTAGGAGCTCGATTCGTCCAGTCAAGTGGGCTGCAAATCGCGAGGCTGTATGTGTGTATCGCATACCGTTGTAAAGACCAGACGGTGCGGTGGGCCCAGCCGCTCGCCTAGTTGGAGCCTGATGGGGCAACCCGTTCAAACGAATCCGGTTGGGTTCCGCTGGGGATCTCGTTAAGGAAAAAATGGAATAGTGCTTAAGACGAACCAATTTACGAAAAATGTATTTAAATATTTATTTTTAGTACATTGTCAATACAATGTACGGTTAATGCCAGTAATGGTCTCTACGTAGATAAAGTCGCTAGCATAGAGTAGTCCGTATCAAATGATTTAATTACTCGATGATTGCTCTACGACCAATCTACTCTGTCATATTTCACGCGTCAATACCTAGCCTGTAATTATAATAATATACTAATGCCAAATATCTGTCAATCTGTGTGTCACACGGGCTGTGGTTAGCGAGGAACGAATTACATGCAATGGGTGGGGCGGCCGTCTAATTTCTTGTTGGTATACCAGCTCCATTAAACTGTTTTAGTAGAACCGGTTAGAACCGGTTATTTCCGGTATTTTGGGGTTTGGCCTGGTTTATGCATTTATTGGTTTTGAAATGTTCATAAGTGCATTGTTATTAATAACAGAGCTGTGCTTAGCATACGAGTTAACCAAATAATTCCAAATTTGACACTCGGTAAGGCAGATCGAAATAATGGCTTTAGATTTGTGTTCTGTTTGTTTATGTGTGATATACATAGATATTAAAGTCTGTATGCCATTTAGATTCACGAGTGGAATCCTAGGCATATTTAACTAAATGACTGGAGATTAAACTGAATTTGGTTTCTTATTTGCATCTGTCTTTAGATCAGGATATTTGTGCACCTGATAGTAAGTTATCACTGCCGCCCATGGACATCTGTAAACAACTTTATTTAGACCAGGGGTTCTATCTGAAGTAAATCACAAGTGCGTTGCACACCCGAAGACTAAGATGCACGGCATCCACCACCATGTTCTGTTTTCCACCAAAACGCAAGACCTGCTTCCCGCTAGATGTTGCGGATGTACCATACCGGTCGAATCATACTCGTATTTAAAATAGTAAACTAGAATGCAGCCCACATGATTGTAAGCGACCACTGCCGCCCATGAACGCCTGTAAGCAATTTGATGTAGAACGGGGTTCTATCTGAGTCATCATAAGTGCATAGCTATTCCCTAGGACGAAGATGGTCGCCTCATATGAAAGTGAGACGGCCACACACTTCAATTGAAACGCGGTTACTCCTACACGATTGAAATAGGTGTCATGCTTTACCACGAGCCTTATCAACAACACATTTATTTAATTGACAAGATTACAAGTCGACATGATACGAAGAATCTCTATAACCGCGTCTATAAAAATAGTTAAGCGGAGTTCACACCCGCACGTAACCCGACGATCCAATACAGCGTTGCAGATTTTAATCGCATTAAACGGGCGTTGATGTAATGCAATTAATCCATGAGGCCAGTGTGCACTAGCGCGCCTCGTGGAGGCGCTTTCTATGTTTTTGCTGGACAATATTAGGTATTATTGAGTTTATGAAAGCTACGTTTGAAGCTAAGTTTTATCTTTTAAGTTGTAACATTACACATAGTGGTTAAATGTTTGATGCATAATTTTCAATATTTCGAAGGGGAATGTTTTGTTTTAATGTACAATTGAGAGCTTGATTGGATGAACTATTACGGTAGACACGGTGACAAGGTGAAAAAGTAATTTGTGCTATCAACCATCCATCAGCCATTCATCGTTTGATGAGGTGTCGGCCTTGAATAACACTGTTCTTCCTCTTCTCGTAGGAGGCTCTCGTAGGCGGAGGTATTAAGGGACAAAATCCAGATGATTATCAGCCGCGTTGTCCTGTGTATCATTAACATTCCAGGGGGTAGAACCAGTGTAGTTCGACTGGGGAGTTACTACCGCTACACTTATTTCTAGCGTGAAGTAGTTTTCGCATTTCGTTGGAAGGGAGGGAGTTGCCGGCTCACTTATATATGAGGCGACCATTTCAGTCCTCGGGAGTAGCAACGCATCTGTGATCGACTTCAGATAGAACCTCTGTTCTATATGAAGTTGCTTTCAGATGTCCATGGGCGGCAATAACCACTTACCATTAGGTGGACTGCGTGCTCGTGTAGTACTTCAGTCTAATAAAAAAAAACATCTACTGCAGCACAAACACACATGTCAGGCGCGGTAACCATTGGCAAAAGCCCCCATTTGGAGAGGTATGTGCTGATGGATGTATATGTAGGTACTAAGAATATATTAAAATTCATCTATCTAATTTGTAAAAGATTTGCAGTCAAGAAAGAAGAATACACGTATATAACGTTAATGTATGTTCCGCGCATATATTTGAAAAATAATAGTTTGGAGGATTGAGGACAAGTAATAAACGAAATTTCTACAGTTTTCGAATTTTTATGTGTCTGTTTATCGGGTAGGTTTCACGGTTCAAATGTATTAACAGATAAGCTGGCTTAGTTAAGGTGATAGCAACAAGTCTATGATCAACATAAAGTACATTTTCGTCGTAAATATATTTTTATTCTCGGAAATTTAGAAAAAAATGTGTAATGTCTATGGGTAGTTGGTGGTCACTAAAATCATTTGCTGCTATATTTTACAACTAAAATATATAGTCTATGTTTCTACATCTACAAAATAGTAATAATGTAAATTATTTTTAGCAAACAGTATCAATTCTTATGATGCGCTTATGCCAGCTGCGTTCCAATTTTGCGATGGTGAATCCTGTTACGTGTCGACCTGAATTAAGCCGGGCGCCATTTTGAAAATTTAAATAATATTGTACAGTATTAATAGTGAACAGTTAAATAGTTATTTTCAACGTGTTGATACGCGTAGAAATCTTAATTTACATACTATGTATTTCTCACATATATACTAAAGATTTTAACAAAAGAAAGTGATCAGAACCTATATCAAGTTCACGTTTTGCTCAAATAACATCAGCGTAAAGCAATGCTGTCTTCTGGTTGAAGGTGGTGTAAGGTGTGGTAATGAAAACATACTAATCCGAGGTGTTCCAATTTAGTTTTTAGCGGAAGCAGCACATCTGTGGCGTAATTCAAAGACTATTTACTGGGGTTGATTACAGATGTCCATACGTGGCTGAGGCCTCTTATTATAAGGAGGACTGCATGCATTATTACGTATTATATGCATTATAACGTATTATATTATAAATACCTTCAATAATGAAAATATTTTTTATGTACTCGTATGTATGTTCCGTAACAAGGAAAAAATTGTCAATGCAATTCAGCGTAATATTTAGGTGTAGCATAGTATCTTCCGGCTTCAATTACAATGGCTTCGCTCACAATAGCAGTCTTAGTTGGAAAAGTTTACAGATGTCCATAGAGCGTTGAGACTACTTATAACTCTATATGAAACAGGAGTTATACCTGAAGCCAATTACAGGCGCGTTATGATTTCTGAGAACTAAGATCGTCGTCTCATATGTGTGAGGAAATCAACCTGCATCCACGCGTTCCTAACAAAACGCAGAACAGCTTCAGCTGCAGCAATTCGGTGTGGTGGTGAACCTCCCCGATCTTACTATACTGGTACACTTTTCCTATTTAATTGCTATCATACTACAATATCATAACTTATTTCTCCTTCCGGTAAGATCGCGTGTACTACAGAATCTTTACTCATTAACTTTCGCCACTCGACACGGCGCCGTAAATCAGTCCGCGACCCTAAACATTGATTTACGCTCCACTGGCGCTCGTAAATCGATCGCTTCCTCTAATTGCCGAAGCAGCGGTCGTTGTAACGCAAATTGGCCTAATTGCAGTTCACCCGAAATTTTTCGAATAGGAAACCATCAGTCAATCCGTCAATACATTTAGATTTTGTCGAATTACTTGTGACGAAAAAACATTTTAAATAGTCACAGATAAATTAAATCTGCTCATTTCTTACTAGGGTACTACTACTTGAAAGATAAAATAACCTTTTTTTCGTCAAGAAGTTATAATATCAGGATTTATATCCTCGACACAAAGACCAACAAAGGCCTGAAGGCCCTCTGAATTCCTCCCACATTGTCCCTCGCAGGGAGATTTGAATGGAGTCAAATATATTGGCGTCGTAAATGAATAGCTCCCCTTGTAGCAATAACATTAGCGTGCCGTAACGTTCTGCGGTGATACAAATGGTATGATTTGCTTTTGAATTTTGGATTTCTAGACAACCGACTGGTTTCTTTAAATAGTTATTCCGGTATAAAATAGGTTACAAGTAAATGAAGTCGTTAGAAAAGGAAATTTCAAAAATAGTTTTCCCAAAACTGTGATGTATTTTTGACGTCTCTGTTGTTAATAGTGTCTTTGGACGGCAGTGACTACTTATCATAAAAAAGGCTTGTGTGAGTATCATTGGTAAAAATATTAAAACAAGAAGATTAAAAACGATTGCCTTCAGTTTAAGTTAATTTACTAGCTTTTATTTCATACCCAAGTCTTTCCTTCCTCTTCTCTTTTCCTATGTATAGGTGTAATTTTTTAAATTATATAGCTTGAGTCTCTGCAAGCTGAGACAAATCCAATGATATGATATAACAAGCTGCGCCCCGCGGATTCACCCGCGTAAGTTTCGACGATGATATATAGCCTATAGCCTTCCTCGATAAATGGGTTATCTAACACCGAAAGAATTTTTCAAA
>MOOZ01000424.1:256641-290516 GCA_002930495.1 Cecropterus lyciades | reverse complement strand
CTACAACTTTTATTGTATGGACAGAATTTTTAATTCGCAGTTATTTTGTAATACAACGCAGTAAGATATAAGAAAAAAATATATCGGCAGGTGCACCATTTTTTACTAATCTGTAAATATAACTTACTAGCAGTACCCGCGACTTCGTTCGCGCAGACTATAGTAGAATCTATCAATCCATTAGACTTTTGAGATCCACTGCTGTAGGTAGGTATAGGCTTTCCCTGCTGAGGGCTTTGTCAATAGTCTCCGGGTCTTGGTATGAATATTGGCACCAGCAGTGGGTGTCGATGCTATTTCATCTATTTTACATCCAAAAAAACGAAATCCAATTCCAAAAAAAAAACAAATGTAAATTTCATCTTTAATTTATAGCATGAATCTGAAATTTCACGTTCCTAATTTAAAAATTGTGGAATTTTTATATAGAATTTTAACACCCTTTATTGTGGATCTATACGTCACGGATACCCTTCTTACACGTGGGTGACAGAGGATATCCCTCTGTTACCCCCGTTGCACTTCTCCTGTCTTTCTTTGTATCCTAAGTGGCGAGGCCACAGGCACACTTTTGTGTTTTTCCGCCGCCTGGCTGGTGTTAGACTCCTTATGAGACCACTTGCTCTGAGTTCTTTTACCAGTTGTTTTTGATGAGGGAGATTAGTTACTATCTCGTTCTTCCGCTCCTTGGATTGTTGAAACCTCCGTTGAGATAATTTCAACTCCTATTCTAACCCATTCAGGGTAAAGTTTCCAGGTAATTCTTGATAAGTCCTTGCCTCGCCTATTACATTACTTCTACCAACAAAAATTACATTAATTAGATGAGGAGTTAGAGTTTTTTTAAACCAGTGGAATTCCAAACAAACTTTCTATCTCTATTTCTCACCTTTTTTTGTCCTCGAGGGGAAACTTTCAAAAGGTAAGGACGCCTGGTTATGTGGGATTTTTATAGTAGTTAAATCTTCCCAGTAGCCGTAACAGCGTTGCGTGCAGGTGCTCCTTTCGGGCTCTTCCCTGGTGAGCACTTACGCTCACCGTACCTTCTTGTATTTACGATAGCATGCGACCACCCTTTCCAGCGTCTTGCTCGGAGTCGCTAGGCTGGACGGTTCAAGTTCCCACTCTTTCCGCCAGAAACCCCGGAAGGCCCGTTTTAGCCCTTTTCTGATTCCGGAAGTACAGGGCAATACTACACGGAACAATGGTAAATCCACCCCTAAGAGGATGTAATGGAGATCAAAAGTTTATTAGGTGTCCATTTTAATGCAGGCAATATCACCCGGCGTTTATATCACTCCATATAACCTGGCGTTGCTCCCACGGTATTAAGTAGTATCACACAGAGAATTAGTGAACACAACCAATTATTGTCAACTAGTTTAGGATATTTCGGTCTTAGGTCTCTTACTAGTTTCAGCTAATGTTATCCAACTTGGATGTTTACCTAAACGGCCTAAGATATCCTTAAATAACGTAAAAACAGCTTAATTAAAAGTAAAGAATTTTATAAAAGACGCTCGAGCATTCAATTCACCTGATGACAGCATTCAATTCACCTGATACCTGATGACAATTAGTCAGCTAAATGGTAATTTTATTAAGTTACTTATGTAATAAACTTTTTACCATATGATTTTTTAAAATAACAAAACAAAACATAAATAAACTACTAACGTTTAACAAAACAAAACAGCGCGTAATACTGCTATTTAAAGCAGAAATAGGCATAACGATAACTTCATAAGAATTTACTAGCATTAAACAGGAACTACTACCGGAACATAGCATGGGGTACGTCTAATAGTTTGACCGTACCTGACCTCATACAGATAAATCTAAAAATTACTCCGATAACCACAATAACACATTTGTTATTGTAGTTAAAGAAAACCACATTTTACACCTTTTAACTACGCACGTGCGAGGCGTTTAAAATACTAAATTCGTCTCTTTGGAAATTGCCTAAAAAATACTACAAATTGACATGTGAAGGAATATCATTTTTTCACAATCAGAAGTAGGTTGATTAAGAATTGATATATTTTTCAAAATTACTTTGAGAGCTCTTTGATAAATCGTAGATACGTTCATAATTGCCTTCATCGCTAAATTGGGATATATTTTTTAAATACTTGAAGTACGAAGTAGCAAACGAACGCACAGTCCAGGGGGACTGCATACTTGGGACATGTAGACAGGAGATTGTAAGTATTCACAATGACCCATGGACTCTTATTGGTATTTCGAATCTTGTTTAGGGATAACCCTAAACAAGATTTGATATAGCATTTTCTGAGTCTAGAGTCAATGTTTGATCTGGAGGGTGCATTGTTTTGGAAGAAAACACAGAAGACTTTTTTTTATTTTAAACTAGCTTAGCCCCGCGATTATACCTGTGTTTAAAAAATGTAACTTAACATAGTTGTTTATACGTTAATTATACATACGTGCGCATAGAGCGCGCACGGTTTCTTAGGTTTTAATTTTTTGCACGGAATCCTAATTACATTTTCTAATAAGAAGTAGCCTAACTTACGCCTTATGTCATCAGCTATCCATATAACAGTGAAAGTAAGAATAACAAACACATACCTCCTTACAAACTTTCGCATTTATGATATTAATAAGATTAAAAGGCGTTCATTCCTAATTACTGAGAAAGTGTATGTTACTGACATCTTACGTTTTTCAGCACCGTTTTATGTACGCGTCACGCGTAGTCATTTCAGAAAAATCCAAATATTTAAATTTTCCGCAACGGTAAAATTGTACAACTTAACATTTTAATTGGTTATCACTAGATCTAATTTAACAATTAATGTTTCCCTGCATGTTATTTAGCGGACGTTGAACTACGAAATATATAGATATAATTATGATACAACTATTTATGTGGATAGTCAATGACCGCGAGGTCATTTTTTGCCTAAAGGTTTGGCGTTAAACAGTGTCAAAAGATGGTGGCGGAACCGATCTGAATCAACGGGTTTAAACTTTGTGCTGACTGATTTTGTCTAAACATTATTATAAATTTTGAAGGTTTGTGTAGTAGTAAGTGTAACCAATTTTTAAAAATACTTGAAATTGATTTTTTTAAATATAATATGTAAGTAGCAAACGAGCCTGCAGCCCACCTGATGGTAAGTGGCTACTGCCGCCTATGGTCATCTGTAATCAACCCTAGGTGAGACCAAAGTCTCACCTAAGGTTAGCCACAGATGCGTTTTTACCCCTGAGGACTAAGATGGAATGTCTCGGAAATGTATGTCTTCCTTACTACACCCTTCGGACAGAACACAACAGCGCATAACACTGCTGTTATTAGGCAGGAATAGGTGTGGCGGTGGTGCTTCCGGAGTCGAACCACAAAGAGTTCTACCAACTTCGGTTCTTTTTAACATGAAATGAAATGTCTTTTTTTTGCATAGGCCTACGGGGGCACTTACAAATTGTCATTTACATAATTTTTTCTTTCACTACCTCCGGATCGGAAAATTACCTCAACGGAGCGGATCCGGCAAGAAACTCAGCGGGATTGTCTTTTTTCTTTGGAATACTTTCTTTAACCATCTTGTTTATTACATGGGCAATAAAAGCTAGATCCAGTATGTTGCCTTATATTTGACTAAACAGAGACTTGTTTGGCAAGATACGCAAATGCAAACGGAGCATGAGGTCCACCGGATGCTAAGTGACGCCTGTACCCATGGACATCTGTAATTAATCCCAGATAAGGTGAGCCTTACCTGAGGTTGGCAAAAGATGCGTTAGCAACGCATTTTTTCCAACCACGGATAATTTCAACTTAGTAAGAGTTTATTACAGTTATTCATTTTCATAGAAAAAGTTTATTTGCAGTATTTAATCATAACCTATTCTATTATTTTTTGTACTAAATATTGCCATTTAAAGTAATATATTGCCAAGTTTTTTTATCCCTTATTTTCTATCCCAATATTGTGGATATGGTTTAAAGGTAGTAGAACTATTTATGGTATGTTTGAAACATCACCGCTACACCTATTTCTGCCTAATAAAGAAATCTTAAGCACCGTTGTAACGGAGATAGTACTTATATATTGTCATGCCTGTAGTTCCGGGATCAGAATAGGGCTACGGTATCCCCTGCCCGTTGTAAGAGGCGACTAAAAGGGGCTTTCGGGGTTGCGGGCGGCAAGAGTGGGTCAAACCGTCCAGCCAGGCGGCCCCGGGAAAGACGACGGTATGTGTGGTCGCACGGTCATAAAAACCAGATGGTGCGGTGGGCCCAGCCGCTCACCTGCGTGGAGCCCGATGAGGCAACGCGTTCCGAGTACTCCGGTTACGTTCCTTTGCAGATTCCGGAGTTCTCTTTGTAGCGTCGAGCACGGCTACCGGGGCGATTTAGTGCGGTAAACATCCCACATAATCTGGCGCCGCTCCTACGGCGTCGGGTACCTTTTGAAGGTTTCCCCCTCGAAAACAAAAAAAAAAAACATAAAACTACTTAGGTATATATTGTAATATATTTTACGCTCTCATGTATGTGACATTGGCTTTTATGAGAACCTTATCCGATGAGTTCCAACTTAGTCACGTTGATGCTTTGCTACCAGCAAAGCATCAACGGGTAAACATTCAGGTAAGACTCATCATACTCATCGTAACTAATCAGGTAAGACTGATCTCATCTGTGGTTAACTACATACGTCTGTTTACAGCAGTGGCCACTTGCCATCAAGTGGATTGCTCGTTCGTTAACTACTAAAATATTATTGAAGAAAACTCGTCTATTTCTTTTCTATTTCACCAAATATATAATATTGGTTGCCGGATCACTATTATATGAGGTGACCATCTTAATCCTGGTAGTAGAAGTCAGTAGTAGCAACGCATTTGAGAGTGACTTCAGATTGAATCCCTGTATAAGGTGTTTACAGATATCCATGGGCGGCGGAAGCCATTTACTTTGACGTGAACTGCATGTTCTTTTTCTACTTCATATGAATAAAAAAATGCGTACTTAAATAATAATGTAATAAACACCATATATCTATTTAAACTGGTTCTTAACTGCAAAAGAAAACATAAATCCCAGCATTAGCCACATCAAGTAATTAGAAGTGTAGAAAACCGGAAGGATGTAGCGTGTCGCGCGACCGTATTTTAAAACGGATGGAGACCCTTGATTGCAGACCCTGGGTTACGATACAAGTAGGGCATTAAGGGACATTAACGGAGCTTTATTTAACTTTTTAACGCTAGTACTTACTTAGTTAGTTATGACTTTTAGCATTCTGCACTTAAAGGGTGTAAAGGAAACTCTATTATTAAGCCTCCATTGTTTGTGTGTGTCTACCATTAGGTTTTATCTCTTGAATCTTAATACATAAATATTCGATTATTAAACGAACTAACAGCTATACCAACAAATTTTAAAACAAGAAATTATTATGAAAACAAGTCCCGATTGCTAAGACTGACATTAGCAGTACTAACAATATATTCAATTTAAGGCTTTTTATGAGTTTTTATCAAAATTTACCATTTTGATAAAAACATATAGTATAATATATTTATTAGGTTGTACATATAGTGTGATATATTGTCCTGATAATAAAAGTCGTCCCTTCCCATCCGTTATTTTTAAAAATTATATAGCCTATGTGACATGCAAACTGAGACGATTCTAATGATATGTCACACATATGTTACAATCCGTCAAACCGTTTGGGCTGTAGCGTGCCAAAGAAATAGACATACACACGTACGCTCGAAAAATATTACATAACAACAAGAAATTATCGTAACTTAAAACAGAGTTACGGAACCCTGCGTAGCGAGTTCAACCCTCACATGATTTATTGAATTGACTTGAATTATTTGTGAAAGGGTAGTAGGAAACTCGCATGCAATCTACTTAATAGTTGCTTAAGTCCGTGGACATCTGCCATGCCTAACGTGGCCATACGTCCCGTTTAAAACGGGACTACCCCGTATTTCGGTTATTCGTACCCGAAAAAAGGTCAGTAGACGAAATTTTTCCGTTGTACCAAACCAAAATCGTTACAATTAGGGTTATTTTTAAAAGTCTTATACCCTTTACGTAAAATCACCTGAAAGGTCTTTTTTTTCTTGGGTAGCAATTCATATCAGCTTTCTTTTTTTGTCGCTTGGATATTAAAATTCTTATAAAGTCAACTACGAGATCCCGTTTTGGGTCAACAAAGATACGGTCACATTGGCCATGCAATGACCACTTAGATAAAAACGTAAACACCCAAACCCATAGCTGAAATCTGACTGAACCATTTTCCATATAACCCTAAATCAAATTCCATGCATTGGACCTATATAGTAATTCAACCACGCGAGTCTTCAAGTTCGTTTTTACATTGCTATTTGTGTACAAGTTGTTATAATTGCAAAAAGGTTAGTTAAACTTATAAGTGATGGACAAACCAACAAGCTTCTATTTTAGAAATCGTAACAAAACATTAAATAGTGAGCATTATAAGCGCCTTATGCACTATCCTTAATTTAAGGAAGTAGGTATTTATAACCACAGGTAAAACCTGCAAGAATTGTGCTAAGTTTGGCTACAAAAAGGACTAAGTTATAATCACGTGGATAAGTACCTTTCCTTACTAGACAACAGTGATTAACGCTATTGGGCAGGTTGAGGTGTGGCGGTGGTACCTCTGAGACTTTCCAGCTTATTCCTCAAGGGTAGCAACGCACTAACTTAACAAATAGGACTCTAATCTTTTCTTATATAATTTAATGGACTGAATGTTTGTTTGCTATTTTATATTATAAAAAAATCTTTAAAAAAACATTTACGGATAATGCATATGCAACTTTACAGTACGTTTTTCTACAAACTAATGACATGCAAATCGTTCCGTGTTAACTGGATGTCAAGTTAAAGTGCAGCGCATGCGATTCACGAAGCTCAGATTATTTTTTTATGCTCATACCCTTCTGCTGCTTTTAATCTTTGACAGACATTTTTAACTTCCATGTTATTATTTTTACTTAAGTCCGTCTATTGGAGAGTAGTATTCGAGTGTATGTATGTAACATTTCTTTGACGGATTGGCGGATAGACATTTATGATACATCTTTAGTATAGTCTCAGTTTCCAGACTAACATACGCTGAGTTTCTTGCCGGATCTCCTCTGTTGAGGTCATTTTCCGATCCGGTGGTAGTTTAAGAAAAAATATTGTAAATGCCAATTTGTAAGTACCCCCGTAGGCCTATGCAAAATAAAGACACTTCATTTCATTTCATATGTCATATATAATAAAAAAAATGATACTTGTAAATAGGAAAAATGGGGGATTTAACAACTTTTTATTATCATGACTATATGGGTATCAAATAAAAGTTAGTAAATTATTTAACCATTACAAAACACATTTAGGTTACATGTTGGTAAATCTCCTAAAAAGTGTTAAATAAACAAATTATAATAAAATCAAAACATCTGACTGTAAATTTCAGTTTTAGTAGTCGAGTTTATTTGTTTCATAACAGTTTTATCTTAGTAGTTAAGTCTCCTGGTTCAAGCGTTTAAAAAAATGTAACAAAACTTAAATTTGTAAAACTTTTGGTAAAGTACATAGTTTTTAATGAAATAAAAACCAAACGTTGCCTCATAATACTGTGAATATACATAAATGGTATGTACTTACATATGCGATGCCAATATGAATATCAGCTATCCGGGTGATCGAATGTCGGGTATCTCGTGATTAATAAAATATACACAATGAAACGATCCGGTAATTGCCTTGTTGCCACTTAATCCGGAATTAATTCCCGCAACTAATGGACGGGAATATCGCTAATTGTACATTATTTTAGCGATTCTACCGGGAAATAATTTTATGATGATTTAATTATGATTACCGCGGTACTAATTAAAGGTGCCGCTGCTTCCGCCTCGGAGCTATGTTTGGTCTGACATGTTGCGGAGAGAAGGTCTAATTTTGAAGGTAGAACTCTTTATGGTTGGATTTCGGAAGCACCACCGCCACACCCATTTCTGTCTAATAACAGAAGTGGTAAGTGTAGCTGTGTCTGGTCTGAAGGGTGTGGTTAATGGAGATACTTATCCAAGGCGTTCCAACTTAGTCCTCAGAGGATAGTAACACATCTGTGGCCAACGCCAAGTAAGACTGATCTTGTCTAGGGTTGATTACAGGTGTGCATGTGTTGCAGCCGCTACTTACCATCAGATGAACTGCAAACTGGTTTGCTGCTTCTATATTAAAAATATACAGTATCAATCTCCAGAGGCAGTAACGCATCTTTAATCGCCAGCAATAAGTACAGACTTTTTCTGATCAGATAGTAGCCTATCTGATTGTGTACCTTACTATACTAATTGCACCAAAATAGATACAGCACTTAAGAATAATTCTGAATCGTATTACGTAGATATTTTTTCTGAGCGTGCAGTCCACCTGATGGTAAGTGGTCACCGCCACCCGTGGACATCTGTCAGCAACTTCATACAGAACAGTGGTTCTGTCTGGAGTCAATCCCAGATGCGATCCTAGTCACTAACGTTTCTAACGTAACACAAGAACTGCTTTACGTATTACCGTCTGACAAAATCCATAACTTTTCAAACCGAAAGACAGAAGCTTAATACTAAAGGAAGAAATACGTAATAGAACTGCATTCAAACTGAAAACAGTTCTGCACTTCGCTATAGAGAGGTCATGGTATCAGGTGGACTGCAAGCTTCGCCTGGCACATGATCGCGGTAAAAAATGAGCTTTTGCATAGCTCAAGTGGCATTACCACGATGAAAGGAAATCTGTCGGATATGGTTCGAGCATTCACACACGGGCTACAATCAAATCACTTGGAGTCAAAGATAAGTTGCCGCAGAAAGGTAACTATTAAATATAACTATGTATCTGGCGTTTTAATGACATTTTACCCTTAGTACGTTTATCTTGTTTCCTCAAAAACAATAATTGTTTATGTTTTTGTTCATACATTGCGAAGCACACTCTAAGTTTTTGTTTTCATTTTCGGTCATACATTGCAATGTGATTTTAAATGATGGATTGAAACATGGTTGTTTTAAGGTAACAACACTAGTAGTAAGGAATCTTACAAATGTAAGTGGACGCCAGAGACCACTTATCATGAAGTGGACATTGTTTACTACTTCAATTCTATAAAAAAGTACAAAGAATACAATTAAAATATCAAAACCTACCGATTCTGTAGCATTTGTGCCTGTACTTAAATAGTGGAATTGATCAAACATAGATTTATTAATAGCTGACAAACAATTAATACAAAAATAGGTACGAATTACCGTACCTATTTTTGTACATTATACTTTGCCATCTGCTGCACGTGAATTGTCTTATACCAATTAACTGTAATCCCACGCTAAGATTAAGAGATGTTACTTTAAGAGAAAATCATGGCATAGATGTTTCATCATAATAACAACATAAATCTTAAAACATTTCAATGCCTGAACGGGAATCAAACCTCTAGCTCTCAGCGTAACAGGCCGGTGTGAATTTAATTTTGAACGAAACAAGAACGAGACAAGAGCGTGACAAGATTGTTACATTTGACGTTATCCTGCATTTTAAAATAAACCCGAAAGCGCGTCAAAGTCATCATAAATCATATGAAATCGTTTCTTTTTGAACAAGCAGCGAAAGTAACTCCATAACACATAAACGCCTTGCAAAAAATGTAATAAACGTTTTACCTGCGCCTTTAGTATGAGTTTATTACGTTTCCCCAAAACGACCACCATTTAAGCTATAGTCAATCGCAATGTTCATTGCAAGATATTGGAAAGTTTGGACGAAAACGTAAACAATGTTTGTTTTGCAGAAATGTACTAAACTCGTACTAATGACACAGTAAAAATGTTTATAATGACCCGCGTGGCGGAGCGGTCACCATAGCGGTCTGACACGCAGTGGGTTCCGAGTTCGATCGCCGACCAGACAAACATCTGAACGATGAAATTAGATTTTTGATCTGGGTCTGGGTGTTAGTGAATTCGTCTTTGTGTGTGTTACTGTTATCCAAGACATAGGAGAAAATCCTAGTGTGGGGCTATGAGTGTAGAAAGCGTAATTAGATTTTTTCAAGGCGTTGTCTGTTATGTATCATAGAAGATTTGGCTGAAACAAATCCTAAACGTGCAATGTAAATTGGAATATATGGTCAAAAACGTAAACAATAATCTTTATGAGTAAATCTAATAAACTCGTACTAAAGACATACCTTACTGTGTCACGTAATCTTTGGTCCGGCAACGGATGGTGCTCAAAAGACCAGCCAGTCAAACGGGTCCCTTTTTTGCTCCTACGGCCTCCGACCGTACACACACTACTACGTTTGCGTGTGTGTGTGTGTGCTTGTGTGCGTGATCAGCTGATGCGACAGCTGTGTTGCATGGCGAATTGTTGGATGGATTTACCTACATTATGTTGCACCTAATACTTTCACGGAATTCTTGCGATATAATTAGAAATGGGTGTTAGTGACGGTGAATATTGTACGTATTTAATCTTCTTAGATAAAAAGTAAGTTAATAGTTCATTAAACACAAATCTGTAATAGTATATAACCTTTAACTTTAATCTGTTACTGTCCCTCTCTTGGGCAGGATCTCCTCTCAGATGCAGATAAAGCATTTCTCTCAGAGGAAAAAAGTAACCGAACTCAGCAAATTGAGTAAAAATATTGACAATACTGATAATAATATCAAATCAAAATCGGTATAGACATTTCTTAGCCATATTTGGTAAATAGACACAAAGTATTAAAAAGTTAAATAAAATATATATTTTAATTTTAAATAAAATATATATTTAAAACAGTATTTAATAATCGCTTTAAAGTAATATAATAGTCCAATGAAGGAGTTACTTTTTATTTTTAATTTGCCAGGAAGCAAACCCACGGACTTCCGAATACAAGACCGTATGTTGAAACGTTAACGACCACCGTTTTCCAACCTGTTTTACAACCAACTTAGTCTATGACTAATATATAGATATACACCTAGCTGTGCCCCGCGGTTTCACCCGCTACTACATAAACAAATAAACAGAGTGATGCCAATAGCCTTTACCCTACTTCAATAAATGGACTATTCAACACAAAAAATATTATTCATTTCGAATTGGTAGTTCTTGAGATAAGCGCGTTCAATCAAACAAACAAATTCTTCAGCTTTATAATATTAAAAAATAATCTATACATATAAATAAAATTGAAGTGTTTGTTTTAATATAAAAATAACTGCTTTTTACCAAATGCATACGAAAGTAAGTTTTGTCCGTCTGTCTGTCTGTCTGTCTGTTTGGCTAATCTCTGAAACCGCTGGACCAATTTTGACGGGACTTTCACTGTTGGATAACTGATGTCATAAGGCGTAACTTAGGCTACTTCTATTTTAGAAAATTTAATTGGGGTTCCGCATATAAAAATTAAAACCTAAGAAACTGCGCGCGCTCTACGCGCACGTACATGATTACTCCTTCACGCAGTAACTACCGGTTGGATTTCCCTAAAATTTAGGACTCAGATCGTTTATGACCTGGATTAACACATAAGATACTCATTACCGAGATAAACTTAACCGTAGCGGGCGGTGTGGCAGGATTGAGCTAGTCATCTAATATTTTCCGAAGACATCTCTGCCACTTTCTACCTACATCTACAAAAGTACCATTCTTAAGGTATTCTAGGTGCCATAGACATACAATACACTACAACTATAAATCTCATAAATATCTTAACAAAATGTCTCTGTCATTTAAATACGTACATTTATGTATATTCTTAGTAAAGTAAATAAATAAACGTAGTATTTAAATGTAGCAAACGAGCCTGCAGTCCATCTGATGGTAAGTGGGCACTGGCGCTGGACATCTGTATTCAATCCTACATTAGATTAGAGCCTTAGCTGATGTTAGCCAATGCGTTGCTACTCCTAAGTAGGGTTGTACAGGAACTCCGCCTTCGCCTCCCTTACTGCGGAACTTCCGCAAAAAAACTCCGCTTCCGCATCTGCATCTGCAATTTTTTTGCGGAGTTATACGTTGATCTTGACGTACAACGCGTAAGGAGGGACGCTAGGCAACGCTGCCGTTCAGCTACATGTTGCAACTAAATGAATATCTTTATTGTAATAGAGATATAGCATCAAATATAAAGATTTTCTCACATATTTCGCACATACTTATCGGCGCCATCAAGTTCAGTGGTAAGTGATGATTATTTAGTGACAGCCGGCACAAAAGGCGACAAATCCACAAACAACTTCGTGAATATAATTTTCCTCTTCTTAATTTTGATTATTAGTAATTATTTGAATTTTTATAAGGACTGTATAATGTAAAGTTCATCTCAGCCTCCGCCTCCGTTAACTCCGCATCCGCGGCGGTGGACCTCTAAACTACCGCATCCGCCTCCGCTAATATGGTCTCCGTTACAACCTTATTCCTAAGGACTAAGTTGGAACGCAAAGAATAAATATTCCCTTACCACAAGAAGGTTATTTTAGTTCATCGGTAGTAAAAAGTACATATCGCGTGGTGGTAATAAAAGAACTTAATGTGAAATGCATTTTGTGGAAATATCAAAACTTCTTATTTTGGAGAGTTTCTTAAAGCGCGCAGTTAAATGATTAAGATTTATGTTTGTCCCTTTCGAAATCGTCATTTAATGATTTGCTAGACGATACGTTACATTATTCCAATAATTAATCATTAGATCATACAAACCACGCATAAATTAAAACTACTTAGCAATTCTAAGCATCTGCTTCCTCGAACCTAGTTTAGAAAAACACGCAGGTGTGATTCAGACTGTAGCAAGTAAGCTTATTAATAAGCAATAACTCAAGATAAGCATAAGTGGACCTAATAACGTAGCCAGAGCCTAGATGAGAAGATTAAAGCAATTCCCAGAACATCACACGCATTACATCGAGGGCAAGAAACTTGGAACATTACTCGTTCTATACATGTCTGTTAAAAAACTAAAACACATACGAAATGACTGAGCGACACACATGAGTCAGGTCACAATTAAAATCGAACGCACCTTGCCACCCGTCGAGCTTTTGAAAAAGGAACACGTTGACGACGCAAAATAAAACATTCTCTGTCCCCCTCCGTCGTGCACAAATCACTCACGTTCCTATTATACCCGTTTCCTTTACTCCACCCTATTCGTATTTCGATTCAAAAGGACGTAACTCATAAACACTGAACACCAAACTCGACTTTATCATTCATTTTCTACGCAGTAATTAAGGTAGAAATTCCTGTGTTAATTTATTGTGATGTGTTATGTTCGGTATAACTTGGATATACCTCTTGTACTTTTTTCGAAACCCTCTCATTACGTTAGGAACAGTCAACATCCTACAAGTACAGGCTTATAGTGTGAACACACCGCTTGTTTATTTATTTACGCACGTGTGTGGGTAGTCAGCTGGGCTGTACGGATGTGAGGGTGTTTGTGGCGGAAGAGTGAGGTTGTGGGAGCATTCTAAAATTGAATTATTGGTACATGCAAATCGATTTCTTTTTAAATATGCTTTACCAACCAGTTATAATTTGTGAATTAGTCTTTGAGGATAAATTAATGTTTGTTGATATGGTCAGCTGTTTAGTGATTAATACGTTTTTATTTATTTGTAAGTTACGTATGGTCACATATTTAATTGTTTTGAGAAAGTAATTAGTACTTACAGAATTTTATCATCCTAATTTTAAATTTTAACAGAAAGAACATTCAATTAATGTTATAAATTTCTTTAAAATGTATACTTAAGTAATTAACTAATCAAATGTTACAACAATTTCGGTACTAATCAACTGTAAGTAAATACTATATGAATATATTTATTGAATTAATACACAAGTTAATTAAATTAAATGACTAGTTCTCAACATCGGGCTGAGTTTGCATCATAGGACTGCGATACAGTACTAAGACTATTCTTCCAGACTATATAGTATAGGTAATTTCGCTTACGATCTTGACAGGATATAGCAAATTTCTGATATGCCCGCTTAACCACTTGTGAACACTGAAGAACTACATTGTCGCTTTGTAATAAATTTATGTATTAATTACAAAAAAAAAAAAAACACAATGAGAGTATTAATTAATGTTATAATCATATGTATATAAAATGTTATTCATTAAAACGAACAGATTTAATGTAAGAACTGCATACAAAATTACTTCCTGCATCCCTAAGATGAGTTCCTAGAATGCTAGAAACATTATCAATGTCTATTTAAATGTATATAATATATTTTATTCCATTAGAGAATGTTGTGGCTTCATCTCGTGTATACAAATGCTTGGTCCAAGTAATTTATACCTAATACCATAGTAAGAAAAATGGTATTGGTATCTTAGAATAGTAACAAATTTAGTTTAATGTTGGAAATGAGTACCAGCAAACGAGCATGCAGTTTATTTTATTATAGTAAGAAGTTACTGCCGTGGTCACCTCTAACCGATCAGAAATAGGACAGGAGAACTTGAGGTTCATTAAAATCACACGAACACTGCTTGGAAATCCTCTCATTATATTTGTTTTAACAAATCGTAAATAAAATGGTTAACTCATAAAAATTAACCGGAAACCATACCCTTCTATGGAAATGCGAAACGCATGAAGCGCATGCTAAAAATAGATATAATGGTGTAATCTACCCGGTCAAACTCTACACGTACCTGGTCGTACGTGTATGGTACCTGCAATAATAAATGGTACCTACCAAGTCGAACTGTACTCATTCTACCACATATATAATAGTTTTACGCCGCTGGTATGTGACATATATATCTTTAACAGCAGTGCCCTTGTAGTCGAACTACGAAGAATTCTACTAACTTCACAATACAACAACAGATTTTAGTAAAATCAGAACTTTTTACTTGAACGTTCTATAAACTGGTTTCGTGACGATCATTTGATCGTTACGAAACCTAGCATAAGAATACCATTACAAATGATTTACCAGGAATTCAAAGTAATCTCCCGAAGGAAGGTGGGTATCGTTGAAAAAACTCCGCAAGTCGTCCTTGAAATCAGATGGGATGCGCCTGCGCAACAGCTGATGCTACCTGACACACCCACACAGACACGGAACGCACACTGCTGCGGCTGCGCTATTTTTGTTCGTTTTTGAATTCGTGTTTTACTTAAGTAGGTCTTGTTTTGAACTTTCCCTAAGTTGTTAAAGGAATAAGTTGTTGTTGAGAAATCCTAAAATTGTGCTGAAAGTTTTCGGGGCTTGTGAGGTAATTTTTGGAAGAACTTTATTTTCGTTGAATTATATTGTAAGTTAAAAACATATATAGTACATTTAGTTCTTATATCATCCATCTACTCCATTCCGTCAGTACAGTTTCTTTTTGCTCAAACGCGGGTGAAACCACGTGCAAAGCTAGTCATAAATAAAAGCTGGCGTGATTGTATTTATTTATATCCATTAGAGTTATGTTAAATCATCATTCAGAGAACTTTTTGTAACCCCCAGGGTTGATTAATTGCAACTATTCACTACTATGTGACAGCTTTAGTGTGACACACTGTGACAAGCATATTAGCTGCTTAATATGTGATTGATTGTCCTCGTATTTGTCAGATGTATTTACCAAGGTACGTTATGAGGCATTCGTTTGGTATACGGTCTCACGTGGATCATACCACTTATCAGGTAGAGAGAATACTTTGCTTCTTCAATTTCATAAATACAAGTATATATTATATTGCCACAATATACTAGAAACAGAAACAAGGGTTCATTTATATTACAGACATTGAACGTGTCAAATACGGCCCGTACCAGGCAAAATAATATTTTCCTATAAAATGTGTATTAACGTACATATATGAACATGTGTCGTAACGTGACAGAGTAGACAGACCAATTTATAACGTTGAATAGAAAAAAATATCTTTTATACATTACACGTAGTATATATGAATTTTAACTCTAGTTACTATGTATATATATTTTTAAGAAATTTAAGAAAAAACTAAAGGTAGAGTTAACGACGAATCTAAGTGGTATGAATTCCACATGGAATCGTTGTCCTTTTGTATTGCAGATTAGCTTAGTGTGTCTCGTGTCTTTGCTGCAAACCAAAATATAGCAATAATGAAATTTATGTTTTTTTTATCCGACCGAAGTAGCGAGCGAACATGCAGTCCACCTGATGGTAAGTGGCCACTGCCGGCCATGGACATCTCTAAGCAACTCGCTACTTTAATCTTATAGAAAAAAGAATATTAAGTATTCGTTACGGAGAATGTACTTTGTAAAACTTACAAATTGGAAAACGAAGTAGTGTCGACAGGTAGATAATTTTTTGTAAACCGTTGGCCAACTGGAAGACTAAATGCAAAGTATTATAATCCGTAGTACCTTAGAAACAGAAACGAGAACCCTTCTTAAGTAGATTTATGTTATAACTAAGAAATGTCCGTTGAAGTAAATAAAAGTTTCAAAGTAGCTTTGGTAGTTCGTTGCTAAATTTGATGAAGTTTTCAGAGAAGGGACGAGGATCTTTTATTAGGAAATACTTGTATTTTTATTGCTTTAAAATGTTTAAATGGTTTCGAATTTTCGTTGACTTTTTGAAGAGGGTAGACTCTTTGTGGTTCGACTCCCGAAGCACCACCGCCACACCTATTTCTGCCTAACAACAGCAGTGTTATGCGCTGCTGTGTTCTGATCTGAAGGGTGTTGAGAGAAGATGGGGACATACTTTTCCGAGGCACTTCAACTTAGTCCTCAGGAGTAGCAACGCGTCTGTGGCTAATCTTAGGTGAGACTATGATCTTACCTAGGGTTGATTACAGATGTCTATGGGCGGTAGTAGCCACTTACCATCAGGTGGGCTGTATGCTCGTTTGCTCATTCCATACTATAATGAAAAATTGAATATTTTGTAATCATCTATTGTTCAAATAACAGAATAACAAGTTTATTAGTTATATAGATCAGTAATTTATGATTGACTTTTACAGTCTCTGTCTTTGTCATCAACCCATTATTATCCCACTGCTGGGCAGGGGTCTTCTTTCAGATTGAAAGAGTTTTAGGTCGTGGTCCACCGCGCTAGCCAAGTGTGATTTGGTAAACTTCACACACCTTTAAAAACTTTTTTAAGAACTTTTACGATGTCCTTCACCGTAAAACAGTTATAATTAATCAGATGCTTTTAATTATTTTTCCTCGAAACGATCATTGTTTACGTAACGTTACATTCAGTTGCATTTACGTTTTGTCATCGGCTATACTTTGGAATGTACTTTGCAAAAATAGGCGAAAACGTAAATAATGATCTATTTGACGTATAAGGTAATAAACTTCTACGTAACTCTAATAACTACGTCAAATAAAATAATGATGAAACTTTTTCATATTTCTTTCTTGGCGTATTAAAATATCATGTCACTCGAGATTAATTTATGAATAAAATGTATTCTAAATTTCTCAAGATCTATTTGATTCGGTATTGTAGTTGATTTTTTTTATTTAGTTTTTACGTGTGTTTAAATATATATTACATACCGTATATTTATTTATATGGCTTTTGTCTATCTGTCAATCAATCAGGTATAGTTTTGTTGAGTAGGTCTAATATGCCAAATAGACTTTAATCATTCAGTATCTGAATATCATGTTACGATGAAATAATTTATTCTGTCTACATAAATTACTTCACTTTTGTACATAAATTATGGCATGTTTCGTACACCCTTTTTGGAATATTAAAGTAGCAGCCGAGCATGTAGTCCCACTTGATAGTAAGTGACCAATACATCCATGGACGTCTGTAGTCGATCCCAGATAAGATTAGTCGTACCTGAAGTTGGCTAAACATTGCCAAAATAATTTAATATCACAGCTATGTAACGTTATCATAGCAAACATTTATATATCTCTGACAATATATAACGGCTATCGTCGATAACCGAGATGAGCTATTTTCCAATAAACGCGCGTATCCAAGTTACTTATTTAATAGACGCTAACAATAAAAAGTACAAGTATCAAATGTTAGAAAATATACGGACGAGATTTTCGTTCGACGACGACGACGACGAAGAGATCTAGTTTTTCGTAAGGTAACAAATAAAAATAGAAGTATAATAAGATCGGAACACGAATCGATGTTATTACAAGGCGTAATTCCTCAAATTCCTACCCTTATCATAATTGAATGGGAGACACCGACCGTGAAGAATGATGATAGATTGTTCGGAGATAGAATAGATAGGAGAATCAAAACAATAACTCGGCTTACGTGCATCCATTTTACTATTTGTAAAATGACCCTTTGGAAGGATTCGGGGGAATGGAGGAAAAAAACGGTCAAGGACAGCTAAAATTGTTTGTCAGTGGTTCTGTATGTGAAGAAAATGCAGAGAAAAGCCAATATGTCATTGTTTGGCAAAATATAGTGAGACAATGTTATTCGTTTAATTTTATCAGATACTCAGGCATCAACGTTTAAATTACTTCAATTCTAATTTTAACCTGATGTTACAAGCTCTTACAAGATATAACTTGTATCTGCAAAAATAAATATTTTAGTATATTTTAAACCTCAAATATTTATTTATTATTAAATTGGATGTAACAAAATATTAACTAACTATTTTAATAAAATATATAAAAAAATTAACTTAAATGTAAAAAGAAACAAATTCCCAAATTAAATATAAGAAGCTGCGTCCGAATATAGTATATATAATTTTGTATATTTTTCAGAATTATCATTTTAAGTAGTTAATTTCAAAGTTATATTCAGAATTCCTTTGGAAATTACTGTGATATTAAAATTAATTTCAAAAGAGATTTTTTAATATTCATAATACAGAATTTTTGATTAAAATAAAATTGTCTTATGAGATAAAATATTTATTTTACAGCAACGATAAAGTGAAGAATGTCCATGATCATGTTGTTTAGGGAACCCCAAAAAATGAAGGGTACACGCACACAAACTTGCAACACGTGCACGAGGAACAAAAAATAAACCTGAAGTAGAATTTACGACTAATTGTACAGATTTTCACAGAAATATGGTCCTTTTGGACTTAATGAAGAAGGGCTATAATCGGTTGAAGATTAAGTCAGTTATGGTGACAAAAAATCTGCTGTTGAGACGCAAAGGGCGTTGAGGATGCAGTTTCGTGGTGATTTCGAGCAAACATTTGGATGTTGCGTTAATTTCGGGACTTGTTCCGAGGAGGAGAAAAAAAATTTAAAGTCATTTACTTAAATACTGAGTATCTTAGAAATACGATTATTTAAACAATTAATGGTAATATGGCTGGTAATATGGATATATATAAAATGCCCACAGGTGGTTTTACGTTTAATGGTATTTACTATCGTTTATGAAATACCTCAGGAAGACGATTTAGGCGAATTTAAAGGAGCTCTTTTGCTTTTTCCTCAAACAGATTTATATTATGTGAAAAATCCTTTAAATTTGTTTTAGTATTTTGTCATCATCAATATATTACCGTTCCTTGTTGCTCATAGACCTCTTTTTAAAATAAGCGTTGTTGAGGCCATAGTTAACTTTTATCGAAAGCGGATTGGTGGAGCTTACACAACTTTGAGGGCATTTTTAGGGATTTCTCAGACTCAGATTTCTCATCTCATTTCATCTCAGATTTCTCATTAATGTATATATAGTACCATTAGGGCTGGTGAAGTCGACCTGAATAGAAAGCGAACATAAAACAAACAATTTTAATAAATACTAGACCTTTAAGAAACTATTTATATCAAAATACAATGAGAGCTGAATAATAATCTATTTAAATATTTTTGAATAAGTTTAAAGGAACCTTATTTATTTTACGAAACATTTCAACCCTTATACAAATTGCTTTTGGAGATCACCCATTCGAAAAAGTTCTAAGAAATACTTGTAAATTTCTCAGAACTACCTGTTACTATACAAAAGATGTTGGTTGAACCTTATTTTGTCAAAAAAATGATTTGCACTTCACAAACTTAACTAACTAGTTCATAATGTTAAAATGAACTTAATTCTATGCAGCTAAGATTAAATTTTGAAGTTTTTCTAAATAAGTTAAAACATTTGGAAAAAATAGAGAAAAAGAAACAAAACCAATGATCCTTGGCTATTGAATAAAAAAGTTTAAGGGTTTCCATAAATTATTGTTCAAGATGTATTGGGCTGATTAAATGTTTTAGGTTTTTATACATTACTTAGGGAGAAATCACTACATCTGATTTCATAAAACTAATTGATGATAATATCATTAACTTAACGCGTTGATATGGATTTTTGATTGAAATAATTAAAACAGATACAGGTTTTAATAGATATTATTGACGTTCAAGAGAAATTTTGAATATAAAGGTTTTAATAAATAGAATTAGTTTGATAGATTAGGTAAGTATTAGACTCTTTTCAGGCAACTTAAGTTTTAGGAATTGTTAGATATCAAAATCTTAAGTTTGGTATGGTCACCGCTCTGCCACGACGACCCGCGTGGCGGAGCGGTCACCATACCGGTCTGACACGCAATGGGTCCCGGGTTCGATCCCCGGCCAGACAGACATCTGAATGATGAGTTTAGGTTTCTGTTCTGTTTCTGCACCCACGATACAGGAGAAAATCCTAGTGTGGGGTTATAAGTGTAGAAAATGAGTGTAGTGTAGAAGTTTCATCCTATTCTCATGGTGCATTGATCGTCTACTCATATCTCGAAGTGGCAGCCAAAACTTTTACATTTGACGATCCACGTGGTGGTCACCACACTGGTCTGACACGCAGTGGGTCTTGGGTTCGATTTCCGGCCAGACAGACATCTGAATGATAGGTTTAGATTTTTATTCTGGGTCCTGGTGTTGGTGTATTCGTCTTTGTGTTTTTATAGCACCCACAGGAGAAAATCTTTGTGTGGGGCTATTAGTGTAGAAAGCGTTTATATACGTATATCGTTTTATTTATTTGCTTGTTGTATTTTTAATGAATATAAGATTATTATTTGTTTTTGTTTATCTAAGAAATAAAATATGATGATTAATAAACTTCATTTGTTAATTATGCATAAGCACCAACGTTTTTTAAAATACACTTACTTCACAATTCTACAATTCACTTCTAATTTATGATTTGTTTTCTCATTGTTCATTTTTTCTCCTGACTTATTACGGTTAAACAAGTCTCATAAACCGTTATAGTTTCTCTCAGTCCCTTTCCCACATACCGATAAATCAAAGTTGCGAACTCAGCTGAATCGACACCCCCGGCCACTAAGTGGTAGGAAACTTTCCGAATATTCAAAAAAGGTTTACCAAATAAAATTTCATCTCACGATCAGTCTGCAACTGCTTAACTTGGCGCAACTTCTTCAACTACTGTTCTATAAAGCGACGTAACATCTGTTGTATGAACAGACGGACCAACTATATTGCGAGGGTTGGAAACTTTGTTCCAAGGGACTAAAGGTATTTTTCCTTCGGATTCTGCATCGGAATGTTGTTCTGACTTAGCTTAGTTTTTTACTTTTCCGATAGACTTGCTCGCTCATGAAATAAAAGGGGTTAGAGGTGGGATAAAATTTAATAACGTTTAATGGATTTTTTGTGCTTTATTATTCACTTGACTACGCTTTTGGAGTAATTATAACATCTGTGTACTCACTCTAATGACGATTATTGTAATGACTCGCGTGAGGAAGTGGCTTTTGTTTGTCTTAATTAAATAGCAATTTTGGAGTTATTAAAGACATTTTAATGCTCTTGAATATGAATTTTGTTATTTAAATTAGTTATTTTAAGGTAAGGTAAGGTATATACCGCTTTTGCTACGTTTGATCCATTATTTAAATTTTATTTTGATTCTAATAATTTAGAATATAAATAACGAATTTGATCATTTTATTTATTGTGATGACATATTGTAACGTTTTCATATGAATGAATTTTACATTTATTAACACATTTACTTTTTATTCAAATAAATATGTAATATTCCTTAAGACACATTATACAAAAAACGAATCCCTTCTTATTTTCAATTTTTACTATATACCCTTTTCTGTTGTAAAAATGTTAGATTTTAATCCAGACGGCTCACCGCATCTTAGCAAGTTAATTTAATTAAGTCTGAAAAGCGATCCACTTTGCTCCCAGCATGCAAATCCTTAAGCAACCTTACCTCCTGAGTGGAGAGACTCTTCATCATCTTCATTAAAAATGGATACAAGTAAAACAAAACATCCAATTATGTGTACCGCGATCTTGAATGGTCTATTGAGATCTCGTTTTACTGTGAGAGTTATGCTGTTATCATACACATATATGCTGTTGTACATAGACATGCTGTTATACAGATATACATGTTATACACAAGAGATATATTTAGAATTGTATTGTCATCGGGCCTTGATAAGCATGCAAAGTTTCAACTTAATCCGATGTTTCAAAGTGGGTAAAAATCGCATTCAAAAAAAGGGTGTAAAAATAGCAACAAAACCAATGATCCTTAGCTATTGAATAAAAAAACTTTAAGGGTTTCGAAGACATGCTGTTATACTCGTATGATAACAGTAGATGGTGGAGCGGATACTATGTCTGACACGCAGTGGGTTCCAGGCTCGACCCCCGGCCAGATCTGAATATCAACGATAGGCCCTGAATGATGTTTTTAGATTCTGTTCTGGGTCTGGGTGTTTGTGTATTCGTCTTTGTGTGTCCATTGTACTCACGATACAGGAAAAAATCCGAGTGTGGGGCTATGAGTATAGAAAGCGAATATTAACGACGAAATATGACGACACGCGTGGTGTAGCGGTCACCATACCGGTCTGATACGCAGTGGGTATCGGGTTCGATCCCGGACCAGACAGATTTCTGAAAGATGAGTTTAGATTTCTGTTCTAGGGCTGGGTGTTTGTGTGTCCATGACACCCACGACACAGGAGAAAATCTTAGTGTGGGGCTATGAGTGTAGATAGCGTTTATGTTATGTTATGTTTATTAACTTACGAGTATATATTAATTTAATTGATGTTGGTTATGGGTGCATTACTAAATATATTTTATTTACCACCATTACCGAGGTCCGATTTTCAGATCCGGTGGCGGTGTAATAAAAAAAAAGAAACTGACAATTTGTAAGTGCCCCCGTTGGTCTAAAATAAAAACACTCTTCAACAAAATCTATTGCTTGACACTGTTAAGGCATAAATAGGTGTGGTCGTGATACCATTGGGGCTAAACCACGTTGGACTTTCCTAAAAAAATGCATTCCCAGTTATTTTTACCTATTTAACAATTTTATTAGTAACTTTGCTAGTTTTTTGTAAGACAAGTACCTTAGCTTGACAATAAATTAAGGTGGTTCGTGCAGTTAATACGGTTTGAGGACTGTTCATACGGAAACACATACAGACTTGCTGAACAAGCGCGCTGCAGTACAGTTTTACTCGAGACATCGTTACGCGGAGGTATAATATATGGAGAAGGTATTTTAGTAGCGATGGGCTGGCTCTAGTAATGTGAAAGACTTGGACTTTTAAGTCAACTTAGAATTTTTAGGCTCTGGTTATATTGAACGAAAAACTGTTTTCTAAAAAAAACATGCTTTCTACTCTCGTAGCCTCACACTAGCATTTTCTCCTGTGTCGTGGGTACCATGGACACACAAAGACGATTACACAAATACCCAGACCCAGAACAGAATCTAAACTCATAATTGAGATGTCTGGTCTGGCAGGGAATCGAACCCGGGACACACTGCATGTGAGACCGGTATGGTGACCGCTCCATCACGCGGGTCGTTTTCTTTTTTTCTAAGTCCTATTAAAATACTCAATTCATTTTTATCGACTTACGACTTGATTAAAAGGCTTATAATTATGTAAAGGACTAGTTGCCGTATACTGGAAATCTTGCCATTACTTTCCTTTCTTCTAAATTTCTTCTCAATGAATAATAAAAAAGCTCAAAAGTTTTATATAAATATGTATAGATACACTTCATTACACTACACCCTTCAGACCAGACATATGTATGTGTTTTTTTTATAAAACTACGGAACATAAAATATATTGACAAAAAATTTGACTATAAAAAATCCTACGTGATGAATAGATAACTTCTAACCTTTGGGAAGTCGGTTAAAAAGAATACCGCCTCCAATGTTCATGATCACGGTGGTCTCCGCGACAGTAGTGTTTGTCCCGGAAATTCCCGGCACCCCCAATTAATTACCCGACTGCTCCCCGTCGATTTAACTTGTAAACGAGTGCACTCCCGCTACTTGCACCGTCAATCCTGTTGAGATTGTATAATATAAACTAATATGAATAGTATGGGATTTAATTTTTTATTATATGGAAGTAGCAATGAATGCAGCCCACTCGATAGTAAGTGGCTACTGCCGCCCATACATATCTGTAATCAATCTCAGATAAGATCAGTCTTATCTGAGGGTAGTTATTACCTCGGTTGGAACGCGTTGGATAAGTATATCTCGCTTACTACACCCTTCAGACCAGAACATAGTAATGCTTAACACTGCTAATATTCGGCAGAAATAAGTGTGGCGGTGGTGCTTTTTTTTGGAGAGACGAAAACCGATTAATTTTACATAGACGCAACTGAATTTCCATTTTGTACTTTTAATTTACCATAATTTAAAGGTATTATTCCAATACGATGATTTTCAAAATGTCATTACCGCCAAAAAATGACTTAGTGGTTTATGGTACTAGAACTTAAACGACGAATTGTTCTTTATGCTCGTTAGCTACTTCAGTATTATAAAAAAGGTAGAGCTAAATCGTATCAAAAAAATATTTTCGTTTGAAATGAAATAAAATTAAGTAACTAAGTAACTTGTTGCACGCGACTGTTACGCGTGTAACTCAAGTTACTTAGTAATTTGATTTTGTTGGCTAAGTTGCAGTCTGGCAAGTGATGCATTACCGCAGACAAAGCTGACTGTAATTAAGTGATGTATAGGGTCTTCCTATGTGCAGGCCAGTCATTCTCGAAGTGTAGTAAGTATTATACCTTACCGACCTTATATGTTCCGGGTTCAATCTTCGGCTTAATGAACATTTTATAAAATTATGTTTTGACTCAGAAATTATTGTTTTCCAAGCAATATACAGATATTTTTGATAAGGAAATTTTGCTCTCGGTCATGCTAGTACCGGCAACTGCTTTGTTAACTACCATAGTGATGGTCGCCTGTTCCGCCGCCTCACCTCGAGCCACCCATCCCCGTGGCCAAGTCCTTAGCCTCCACCTACGACATTCACGCGACCTCTTTTAAAGAACCGTGCTATTATAGGGTTATCCGCCAAAGGATTTTTATACGTGTAACAAATAAAAAGGTTAAGCACACGATAGTTATTCATTGGTTCTTTTAAGTTGTTTAATTTCTTTCAAGATCATAAATTACTATTCTGTAATCTAAAGGTCATTTTTTTTAATTGTTGTCTAGCATTGACTCTGTATTATACTATAACTTAATAAAATAATTAGTACTAAACTTTAATTAAAAATACGATAAGCGGTTTCCACTCTCATAGCCCCACACTATTTTTTTTCCTGTGTCGTGGATGTCATGGACACAATAAAATGAGTATACAAACACAGAGACCCAGAAAAAAAAATCGCGATTTAACATTTAGATATCTGTATGAAATTAGTTACAGATGTCCATGAACGGCTGTGACCACTTCCCATTAGGTAAGTGGTCACATCCGTTTATTACTTCAAATTTATTTAAAAACAAATATAATAAAATAAATAAAATAAAAAGCCTTTTATTCCTTCACAGAAGGTTAAGAACATTAAATATTTTATAGAATTTATAATGAAATATTAGAAAAATATAAAGTAAAAATTAACTATAATCTATGGTTTTTTATTTCTATGCAAGAACCCCTCTGCAAGTGAAGGCCTCCTCTAAGGATGTCCAAAACTTTAAATTTGGCTTTTTAAAACCAAACTGCACCAAAAATATATATATACGGCGGAAATAACGGCGGGTGAACCATCCCAGTTGTTATCATCATTTAATATGATGTAATTTACAACAAGATACAAACAAAAACAATGATACTGCGATCAAATGAAAAACAATGAAGCACACTTACAACAAATTAAAGAGAAATTTAAATGAACCGCTGTACATTTTTGCAGATACGGAGAGGAAATCTGCTTTTACGTGCACTCAAGAGCTTAATAAGTCTTATTTGTTTAAGCTTGGAAATGCAAATGTACTTGAGTTGCTGTCCGCTGGATAAAACAAAACTAACACAAATGCTAATGAATACGTGCTTATACTTTTGTATATTGATGTATTGTATTCATTATGTCATGATTTTCAGTCGTCTTATGCGACATCCACGGGGAAAGAAAATAAATAAACTAAAATTGCTATTGTATAACATAGTATTTAAGATTCCGATCATAAGTTAGAATGTATCACTAAGTATGTCTTATGGGAAATAAATAATCTTTAAATCGATGTATGCTTACTTAGTAATACATGGTATTCCAACTTAGTCTTCAGGGTTAGCAACGCAACTAAGGTCGACCTCAAATAGAACTTCAATGCTCTTTGGGTTTATAAATGTCTATGGGCGGAAGTGGCCACTTATCATGTGAATTGCACGTACGTTTGCTACTTGAATTTAATAAAAATGTGTATTCAATAGTTTGTAAATAAGAGACTCGTGAGAAAAAAGCGTAGGTGTCCGCATCGAATCTGTTTTCTAATGGATGTTGTAGGCGACAAAGGGACTTAAAGATTTTAAAAGATTTATGGAACTTGTACCAACAGGTCAAAGTTAAGGTCTTTTTTCAATAACGTTTTCTACACTTACAGCCGCACTGTACGTATTTTTTCGTGTATTGTGGATGCCTGGACGTACAAAAACGAATACACACACATCCAGATCCTGAAAAAAGTTAATATTAATATTTTAAATGTATGTCCGGCCGATGTTCGAACCCGAAACATGTTGTGGTTCAGACCGGCGTGGTGACCGCTCAATATGCGGATCGCTAATATAAATCTGATCAGGCCATTTACCACCCTACTAGGCACATGTGTATTGGAAGACTTCACATAAGAACTTTTTTAAAGGACGCTCAGGGCTGCAGGACATGTATATATTTTATAAAGTTGATTTAGCAAACGGACATGCAGTTCATCTGATGTGCATCTGTAATACGTCCCACCTAATATCAATCACAAGTGCGTAACTACTCCTGATGACTACGCTTACACGCCTCGCAAAAGTATGTCTCCCTTACCAGAACACAGCCGAACTTACTACTGTTGCAATTAGGCAAAAGTAGGCGTGGAGGTAGTACCTCCAGAGTTGACCTAAGAAAGGTACTACCTTCGGAAGAAGGATTGTTTCAAGGCTTTACCGATTATTCTTTTTCTATTAAAGATACTGATTAATTTCTGATAATTACAAAACGTTAAAAACTTGAGTGTCCTGGGATTAGAACCTTTTACCGGTCAAAAGAGGCCAGATTTCAAGCCATTTTCTTAATCGCGGAAAAATCATGAAGTATCTATTTTCACGAGGAAGAACGTAAGTCAGTCTCCTATCGACTAAAACAGCAAGCCGTCCCTCTGGACGCTTGGTAGCGAGCTACAAGGAAGCAATAACATTACACGCGGGACTTCAAACTCCAAGACAAACTGCAAAAACACGATTAAATCTAATTAACTCCCGTCAAGTACTGATAAATTTAAGGCATTAAACGGGCGTTGAATTACGTAGCGCTCACCTCCGGCTAATAAAGCTGTTGGCAATGCGCTGTGTATTACTACAAGCGTCGCTGCCACACAAATTAATCAAAGGGAAATATTCATGCCGACACATGCCATGAAATGATAATGAACCCGTATCGCACGCAGCTCAAGGTATAAGAGGAAGCGTATGTTATTTGAGGCTTTAAATCGGAAAAATGTTTTAATTCCAGGGACGGTGTGGATAATATTTGTTATTTTTTGTGTGCGGTGGCTGGAGATGGACTTGTCCATTTTTTAGGGCGGTTTATAGTATCTGGGCTCAGGTTTCATTGTGGCAGTCTATAACATGTTTACGGGCGTGTATGTATTTTTTTAGGGGTGTAGGTACCTGAGTTGATTATAATACCAACAGAGCTAAAGTACTGCATATAAATATCTATTCAGATAAAATAAAATGACATTGAATCAGAATTACTGTAGTTATTCAAGATAATAATCGTATTATTAAAGTTTTCCAGGATGACAGCTGAAAGATTTCCAATTTTCATAAAACAGGACCCGTCTAAAATACAAATACAATTCTGTCAGAATCATCTTAATCAATGGAGATATCAATAAGATATGGGTAATACATATAATTACGTCTCCTTCTTCTCTGTTTTCGAAGTAGGTTAAAAACTAGTCAGCCTTATATTTGAAGTAATAATTTTTATATATATTATTATTATTATTATATATGTACGGTATATATTTACTCAACATACGCATATACATCTTGATGTAATTAGTGCCTAATCGCGTTTAAGCGAGCGGTCAAACAGCCTATGAAATCGCATCGCTTATCCTTTAAACCGTTATCTACGCATGGGGTTAGATATGGAACGCGTAAAACAATACCGTTTACAATGGAATGCCTTTGTCTGCTAGAACAATTAGTATAGAGAATTGCCTTTGACCTGCGCAGATCCTATAAATATAATATTCTCTACAGTAAACAGGAAATTAATAGTAAGTGATGTTTAATCAAAACTTACTCTAAATATACGATTATTAATATTAAGGTGCTTAGAGACGTATTATGATCCTACTCCAGTATTCATTACTGTTATTTAATATCTTATTGTATATCTTTATTACTTTTTAAGAATTTTAGTGTATATTTTCCCTTCTTGAATATAAATGAAATTAATTTTGTCTCGTTTTATTTCTGATAAAAATTCATATGATTTTTTATGCGACTGCGTTACAAAGACAGTAATGTATGTATTTCAATTGTATGTAGGTAACAAATCCAGAAAAAAACTACCAAAACTGTTGTTTGTTTGTCACGACCTGCACAACGTAGTACAAGTAGTACGTACTTGTGTTTTTATTTGTTTTAAAACTGTCGGGTATTTTATTTTTTTAATAATGTATTTCGTTATATGCGTTATTCACAATTGCTGTGTTCTTAAAGTTATTATATTTGAAAGTATCAGATTACAAAGGTTTACAAGGTAAAATGATACTAATCCTTAAAAGCCACACTAAATATCAATGCAGTTCAGCCTTGTATCATGTTGCTGCTCTGTGTTATTCTAACGAGGGTGTTGTTCTTAAGCCGTAACATCATTACAGTCCTATATAAAATCTGAAGTAGGCACCTTGTTGCCCCTGAGAACTGAGTTGGAAAGTCTCCATCCTTAAAGTATACACCATAAAATTTGTAACGGGATATGGCGACTATGGCTCGTCTGGGGAGATACCGCCGCAACCTATTACAAGCCTGAAGCAGTTCTTGCGTTTCGATAGACGGGTGTGGTTGCCTGTTCACGTTTATGAGTCGATCATCGAGTCATCTTAGTCCTCATGAGTAGCAATGCAACTATGATTGAGTTTAGATAGGATCTCTATTTAATATGAAGTTGCTTACAAATGTTTAGGGTCGGCAATGACAAATAAATATCCGGTGGTAAGTGGTCATCCGCATGTGCATTATAAAACATATATATTTTTTCGCGAAACCCATTTAACAAAATTCTATTTCAGTATTAACAATTGTAATAATTACTTATTAAAAAGTTGGTTAAAGAGTAAAGTTTGTTGCAAAACCAAAAGACGATTCTGATGGGAACTAGTTACCCACTTGGATTGAGAAAATTACATTGTATAAAAAATAAATTATACTAGCATTGTGCCGCAGCTCTGCCCGCTTCTGTCATGAACGATCGTATACCATTTGAGTGCCAAAATCAGCGAAATCCGGCCAGTAGTTGTTGCAAGAAAGAGTAACAAACACACATACATCCTCGCAAACTTTCGCATTTATAATATTAGTAAGATTAATATAATATCAGAGTATTACTCATTAGTCTAAAACTTGGTATCTATTAATTAGACGTAGACACTAAATTTAACAAGACGTGCACTTAATGCCGCATTTCGTACGTGGCGTTGCTAATTGAAAACTGCTGTCACCAGTCCCACCTGATACGAAATGTGCATTTCTTAGAAACAGCGTACACGGGCGGATTGAACGCCGCTTCTAACGCCCTTATCAAAGAGCGGGTAGGAAGGTGATAAAACCAGGAAGTTAGATCGGAGAAGTATCATCGCTGCATCAGTGCAGGGTAACTAGTATTTACATATTTACTATTTTATCATCTTTATCCTCAAAAGTAAAGTTGTTTGGTTTGCTTACTACTTGTTTTTAATAATATTTCTTAATAACAATTTCGACTTTTCTGTCATCGGTTTGGGGCAATGTTGAGGCAAGTCAAAAAAATCACGCTTTCCGCACAAATTTTCTTCTAAATACATAATTTTCATTTTATCTTTAATTTAAGTCATCCTAGTAAAATATAATATTTTTAAGTATTATTTTAAGTTTTTAAATCCAACAATTTTGATATTTATAATTGTGATACTTAAACAAATCGAAAGACTTGTGGCAATGAATACAAACAGAGATAGAGAAGTCAAACATTCATTCATCAGCCATTTGAGATCCACTGCTAAAAGTAGGACGTTAATGGGTTTTTTGCCAATAGTCACTGCGCCTGGCATACATGTAAGTGTTGATGATATACAGGAAGACGCCGCTACAAATCTCCTATATTTAGTCGCCTCCTACAACATGGACGGAAAGTGTTGTTATTCAAGACCGACAACACACAATGGAAACAAAATATCTTGGTGATTTTATTAAAATAATAAAACCGCTCGTTTGTACGCCTTTCCCGTAATTGTACTAAACGCGGTACTTGTCTCGAGTTGTCGTTTCTCTAATTCTAATATAAAGTGTAAATTCTGTTGCAAATAGTGCATTCATGTAGTCTGTACGTAGTTTGTAATAAATACTACGAGCACTTGTTAACTTCGTAATGAGATTAAACAGATATATAATTTTACTTGACTTCTAAATGTCGAACGTTTATTCACGTCTTTGTAAATTGGAAATGATTCCTATCTAGTTAACTAGGTACTCGCATGTTTCTGAATTTATTTGTTTTATTTTGATTAAATTTAAGTAAACGAGCATGCAGTTCAACTGATGGTAATTGATCACTTTGATGGACATTTGTAATCTACCTTTGATCAGGATCCTACCTGAGGTTGGTTCATGCGTTGCTATCCCTGAAGACTAAGATGATATCTCACGGATAAGTACGTCACTCTTACCAACCTTCAAACCAACTTTCAAATTAGAATACCACAGCGCTTAACACTGCTATTATTGGGCAGAAACAGGTGTAGTGCTTCCGAAGACGAACCAGAATAGGTTCTAATGATTATGATGAAACAGTTTGTATAACTTTCTGTTTTATTTAAGTTTTAAAACTTAAACAAAACTTCACAATACTACTGGTATGTATGTAGTACTTACGTTAAGTACATGTGTAGTGGAGCTTCCGTAGTAATGAAGAGTTTACCCCTTTTTATATATTTTTACAGATACACAACTTCAAAACCATTACTCTTAAAATTGCAACTCAGTCTTTTTCGTTCATTTTCATTTAATGGCTTTTTTGGTTGCTTTTTGAAATGAAACCAAACGAAAAAAGATTTCCGAACGTAAGCGTTGCCATATTGATTTATGGCGGACGTAAATTCACGTCGGGCCATTAAGAGTGAATCGGGTAAGCGTGTCCAAGTGTTCCTGATATAGGAACTATTATTACTATTGATATTGACTTTTTACTGATATAGGGACGTAAATGAATAGTTGTGGTAACAAAATTCAGGTGACAAAGTTGTTGACGGTGGATTGAATAGCTTGTGTGGTTTAGTCATACATTTCGGATATGTAAATGTCTCGATTTTTGGTCAGACAGCCAGATATTTATCTGGCTGCCAGACTAAGAATCGAAGCGGAATGTCTGATAAGTATCCCAAACCAGACCTACTTTTTTATAAATGTAGAAGTAGTAACCGAGCATACAGTTAACCAGATGGTAACTGCCTGCTGCTGTCCATGGACATCTGTTATCAGGCTGATATAAGGTTAAAGTTTTACTTAAGGTTGGCCATACATGTGTTGTTATCTTTGAGGATTAAGATAGTAGAATTGGAACGCCTCAGATAAGTCTCCCTTATGACGTCTTTGAAACAAGAATAAGTATAGATGTGGATAACATATGCTATCAAAAGCGGAAATACATAGGTGTTGGCGGGGCGCTTCAGGAGTCGAACTACAAAATGTTTTATCTATAAAGGCTGACTATATAGAGGGCTAAAATACATAGGTTTTTGCTAATATTCACGGCGCCTATTGATTATTAGCAAAAATATATGCTAGCTTGTGCACATACATGCTTGTGACCGCCTTTCCTGTGTAACATGTATGATGTTGAAAACGCTGCGGCACATCTCCTGGATTTTGTACCTTTTTATAAGACTATAGTAGCAAACGAGCAGGCAGCCTATCTGATGGTTTGTGGTTATTACCGCCCGTGGACATCTGTGAGCAACTTCTTATAGAACAGAGGGTATATCTGAAGTCATTCAGATGCGTTGCGATGCTACTTTCGAGGACTAAGATGGTCCCCTCATATATAAGAGAGCCAGTAACCATACCCTTCCACTGAAACGCAAAAACTGCTTCACGCTAGAAATAGGTGTGGTGTATCGAACTACACTGGTTCTATCACCTGTTAAACTTCAGTCATATCCTCATCCACGGGGAGAGGGGGTATAATATATGTAGGTATACGAGTAAAATTCAAGATACAGGTTAATGTCTCCACCACTATATAATGAAACTCGAGCAACTCCGCAATATTTTTCCTTACATCACCGCCAGGTTATTTACACAAAACACGTGTATATTCTTCAAATCCCCTCCGAATTGTATTTGCTTATGTCCCCGCCAGTGTTTGGCTAAGATAACTAGGGTTCCGTGTATCAATACGATAGTAACAACATATTATTTCGAGTGCTAGTTGGCAAATATTTGCGGAGAATCTCTCGCCCGAAGACGGGTGAAAGACAGACACACCTCTCGTACATAATACCGAATTTAAAATATTTCTATTATATTGAAGTAGCAAACATGCAATGCACCTGAGGGTAGGTTTTGTAGATGGTAGAACTATTTGTGGTTCAACTCCAGAAGCACCACCGCTACACCTATTACTGCCTAATAACGGCAATGTTATGCGCTGTTGTGTTCTGGTTTGAAAGATGTGGTAAGGGAGACATACTTTTCCGAGGTATTCCATCTTAGCCCTCAGGGGTAGCAACGCATCTTACCTAGGGTTGATTACAGATGTCTATGGGCGGCAATAGCCACTTACCATCAGGTGGGTTGCATGCTCGTTTGCTACTTCCATACTATAAAAAAATGTTCTACTGCCTGTGGACTCTGTAATCAATCCCAGATAAAATCGGCACACTGTTTGACCTCAAACGCGTCGCTAATAAATTTATATATGTATAAATATATTGTAACTAGCTGCGCCCCACGGTTTCACCGGCGTATTAGTTACTACAAAGAAAACGAATTTATGTATGTATTTGGATAAGAATAAATATTATATTTATAAAAACAACTTCGCAAATAATGCATTATTTTGGAAG